>CABHPH010161640.1:27883-50969 GCA_902168325.1 Peromyscus nudipes | reverse complement strand
ACACTTCTCAACATAATCAATCTCTCATTGGGCATGAAAAACACAGAAAAGTTCTCTTGAAAGGTTAGGGCCTTTTTTTTATTACTTTTATTGATTCTTTGTAGATTTCCCATCATGCATTCTGATCCCACTTATCTTCCTGTCCCCGGGGATCTTGCAACCCCCCTCAAAACAAAACCAAATTTAAAAGAAAAACTCAAAACCAAACAAAACAAAGAAACAAAACAAAAACAAGTAAAAATCCCATTTTAACTTAACTGAGTTCTGATGCTACGAATATTTTAAACAAGCTTAAGGAATTGAATAAATATTATTCAAGCTGCAGTAGGGAAGTTTTGAAGCAGAGCTCAAGGGTTCTAAAATGAGACCATGATTTCTGTGGTGGAAAACATCAGTCTAATCTACAAAAATGGCTTCTTTCTGGTGTACTCTAGTTGCAATAAAAGCGAAAAGTGTGATCATGGCATAGCAAATTTCTGTCGTGAGTTTTTTAGTAGGAAAAGACTAGACGTGACTGAAAGTGGGTTTAATAACTAGTTTCCATGTTAAATTTGGTGCCCTTGTGATTGTAAGCAAGAGGACACGTAGGCATACTAGCATTCCATACATGGCAGAGTCATTGGCTATTTCGATGTTACTTCTACACAAATACCTCTGAGACAACTTGAGTCTATGAACTTATGGGTATTTGGTCTTACTTAACAGAAGGGAAAATTATATGTTGATAGAATTTAGAGACATATTTCAGCAGGCCTGGCTGAAATACAAACAACAAAGCATTTAATTGTGGGCAGTGATTGTTAAAGGTTGATATTCTTGATAAGACTGATAGGAAAGAATAAGGGGTTTTGTTTCTTAGTCACTATTTAAATCAAACCAAGAGGAAAAAGGCTGAACTTGAGTATTTTATATGATGTTTCCCATGAAATTTTCTAGTTATTTGCCAAGTCCTACTGTCTAGCATTTGGTCAGCTGCCTTTCTAAGAATTAAGACATGTTTTAGTTACAGTTATTTTTCCTTTCTTGTAACGGCTCTATTTCTCCTATGACTATAAAATATAAGTTTATAATCTTTCAATCTTTCAGCACATAGATCAGAAGCCTAATGAAATGATTTATTCTAAATTAAGTTCAACTGAAGTTATTGCAGGGCTCCTCCTCTTTCTCCCAACTCAAGAGAAGAGTCCAGTTAATCACTCCCTTAGGCTATTGAATGACTCCTCTTGCTATGATGGTCTAAATATAGGTCTTTGTTTTTTTGGTTCCATGAACTGAGGATTGTTCCTAATATTTAGAGGCCACATAAACTCTTATGTTCTACTTTTATGCATTTAGAAATAAGAAGAGCTAGCTCTAGACTCTCCTAAACTCTGAATCTCTACTTTTTCATCTCATCTCTGGCTTAGTCAGAAAAAAATAAAAGATTTTCAGAAATCAAATAATTTGGGATAACAGTTCAATTTAAGTTTCTTTATTTTGGGTATTATTTCAAAGTTCCATTTCCCATGTAAGTAAAGACCTTATGATTTCTGGTGATTATATAATGGACATTTTGGCAAGAAAGTGATAATTCTGTTTTCATTCATACTCTTCAGTGTTTCAGAACTATTACATGGAAATAATCTGTGCTAAATTGACAACTCTCAAGATTACAAAAATTCCATTAGGAAAGCTTTTCATCATTCTAAGGATATATGAATATAATATTATCTGACAGGAAAAGAATGAATTCCTGAAGATAGTTTAGGATCAAGCTTAAAGGACATACCTGTGTTGTTACAATACTTCCTTCAGAATCTGGCTAAGTCTACCAATAATCCTTAATTGCTGGAGTCCAGCTCCAGATGAGTGCAGGGTCTGAAGATGCGTAGATGCTAGAGCAGCAATGAGAAAAGTCAAACACGGAAAAACTTCTTAGTTTCATTTTAGTAAAGATGGAAAGAGAGGAAGCACATCTTTGTGTGGCTTGTCCTACTCTGACCAAGGCCATCCCTGGTGGGACAGGGCCAGCAGAGGATATAAGGAGTTGGAGAGGGAAGGAAGTGAGCCAGGCCATGGTGGTCAGGAGAATCTTGTAGCCTGACTGACTAGCAGCGAGAATGCTTCTATAGATATACAGAATTTAGTAATCAGGGATACATTCAGGATGTTCCAAAACATAGATCATAGAAAATTATTGGTTTTAGATATGTGTTTCACTTGCTCTTGCTCATCTTTTAGTTATCATTAATAAATTATGATAGAACAGAGTTATCATTTCCAATCACTTTCCCTCAGGTTTTGACATCATTAATAAACAGAGTTATCATAGTTACTCATTAACACCATAACCTAATTTTTAAGAATCTAGAGGCATACGACAGCCTGTTCTGGGTCTGGTAGCTTTGGTTTCTTCAAGGACAATAGACAAAAACAAAATCTTCAAGCCACCCTGGGCATTTTGCCATGTAGTGTTCAGAGTTTCCAGGAAAAATCCTCAGGCCAAAGCTGCTGCAGTTATTATTCAAATTCTGGCATAATAAAATGTTTACATTTTGTATCTTTATAGAATTTATCTATATGCCTAATCCTGGCATTTTGTTGTTCCTAGGTCTTATGATACCACAATGGCTCTGCATGCTCTAGCTTTTCTAAGAAAGGGAGGTCTTGATAGCTCATTCTTTTATCATCTTTTCATTCCATACTTTGCTCATCAATATGTCTCTGTGTAGGGCAGTGTTACATGTCATGTAATTGTCTCGGTGTACAGTGGGAAGAGGCTTGTAATCTGAACTGTGGCCAACTCCTCTATCCCACCAAATCTTGTTGACCTTTCTAAGTTTACTTTGTTTTGAATATCTTGTTTCTGTGTAAGTACTGCGACAGATGTTTCAAGAATGCTCATAACTTCATGAAGAGACCTCTGGCTTCATTATGTGTCACAACCTCCAAAGTGTAAGGAAGACCTTCAATTAGATAAGGATATCTCACTAAAAGCAGGGAATAGTAAGGGAATGCTTAGAAGCAGCATTCCTGGGAGAAGACATAAATGATTCATAAGAAATTTTCCATCAATTCAATATGCCCAAATTGTACAAATATTAGAAGTGTCCCAAGTGTCCAACAGGTGGAGATGAAAACCAAAGGAGGCATGGCAGCCATCATGTGGCTCAGCTTTGCTGGATCTTTGTCAAGCAGCTGTGCTGGCTTGAGGACTTCTGCCATTCCTTCCAGATATAGCTGTGCCACTTAGTGGTGCATCCCCCAATGCTTCAGTGTCTGCACCCAGATACTGAATCTAGAGATTCATTTTTATATTTTTATTTTCTCTTTAAGCTTCCTTAGCTTCTGCCATATTCAAAGAATTTTTAATAGTGCCTCATATTCCTACAGGGATCCCTATATCATAAGGATTTAATATTAGTACTGATCCTTAATAATAAAATATGATGTTTTTGTCACAAATAATAACTTTGTCCATTTTTCAGTTCTGAGTTTTGACAAGTTTATTCTTCTGCATAGAAGTACTATGAAAATTACCACAAGGCTAGTCCTGGGATATAAAAACAATAAGAACTGTATTACATGACACCACAGGTTAGGGAAGAGTTGGGCTCTGAATTTGACAACAAAGAAAATTAAGTTCTAAATAAGCTGGAAATGTGAAGATTCTAGCAAGCTTCTATATGACTTCTGGATAATCATAGTGACACATTCAGGATTTTTTTTTAATGATTAGGGATTCTGATCAATGAGAAGAAAATTGACTGAATCACCAGAAAACTTGTTGTATGTCTTTCTATCCTCAGCTAAGTTCTCTTCAAATGATTATTTAGTACTGTTTTGCTGTTGGAAGACAATCCAAGAAGAGAGTCCTGTGAGGTGATTTCTGTTTGTGAGAAAACTCCAAGAAACCAAGACCAGACTTGTGACCATAGTTTCTTTAAAAGACAAAGTTGGTTTTGGATTATGCTTTCATGCCCTTCCAAGGTATAGTGAATAGGAGTGAGTTTACTTCAGATTGTTCATTGCAACCAGATATTACTATTTGTTTTTACACCTTTCTAGAAAAACATGA
This sequence comes from Peromyscus nudipes, assembly GCA_902168325.1. NCBI lineage: Eukaryota > Metazoa > Chordata > Mammalia > Rodentia > Cricetidae > Peromyscus > Peromyscus nudipes. Next base: position 46,912 of record CABHPH010161640.1, on the reverse strand, counting down.
TTATGTCACCTGTGACTTGCCCACCACATGCGTGTAGCTTGTCTGTCATTGTGGCTTGCATTTGTTATTATACACTTTACTCATGTGACTCCTTATCCCTCAGAATATAAATTGTCTGATGCTCTGAATAAACTTAGCTATTGTACAAGACTTTATTCTGACTCATTTATTGGCTCCATTTTCCCAGGTCCTACAGCCTCAAGAGCAATGACAAACTAGATTTCCTGACATTCTCATACATGTTACATATTTATAGGTATTAAACATGATATTTTTTTACAGTTGATTAAATATTAATGTTATAGCTGACTCACATTGACAGGATATAGTTAAGAATTTGCTTGCAAACCTACATTTTGGTGCTCTTTCTTCTTTCTTTATTTATTTCTTTTTATCATTCTATTATCCCTTTATTTTTGCATATATTGAAAGAAAACTATGATTTAAATCTGCAGTTCAAATTTAAATGATTAGATGTAATTTAGTGAGTCTGTGGACAAATATATTTAAATATATATTAAAATAGATTAAAAAAAAATCTTTGTAGTCATCTCTCTGATTCATAACCAGAAGCAGTTATTCTTGCAAAACAAAACAACAAACAAAAAGCAGGCTTGATCAGATTGCTGGAAGAGAGGAGAATGGGCTGCACTCTGAAAACATCTCTCAGTAGACACTAATCTGGAGAAATGGGGTCAAACAACAAATAGCATGGAGAAATGAGCTTCTAAGGAAACCATTGTGGTAGTCGATATCACTTATGTTCACCCTAACACAGTTATAACTGATCCAGATATGTTGAGATTATTAACAATTGGTGTTTCATTTTGTTTCCATGGAAACATTGTTTTATTTTCAAATTTCTAATAATAGGAAATATACATTCACTGAGGGGGCACCAGTCTTACAGCTATTTTATATCCTGACCCAGAAAAACTAAATAATAATAATAATAATAATAAGAAGAAGAAGAAGAAGAAGAAGAAGAAGAAGAAGAAGAAGAAACCAATGACTTCTACATTCAAAGTGGAAAATTCAGTCTATTTTTGATATTCCAAAGGCTATCAATAATTTCTTAAAAATATTAGTGCTCTAACCTTTAAATTTCAGACAAAAAATTGTCTGCCTCTATTAGCAGTTGATACACATTATCTCATTTACTTTAATGATTACATTTTTAATCCTTCTCATGATGGTATAAAATATGAACAAAGGAAATGTCAAAAATGATTTTAAAATACTAAAATATTTTTGTAGTTTTTTTTAATCTTTGATAGTTATGTGCATGTATGTAATAAAGTTTAATTACTCTCTTCCCTCATTCTTTTTTATTTCCCTTCTATCACTATTATTCCTTATCTTTGCTAGTTAGTCCCCAAGATTCATGAGTTTTGGGCTGTTTGTGACCAATTTAATTTAGCCAGGTTCATCTGTCTGACCAATTAATTGGAAATAACCTTGATTATTTGTAGTTTGTTAGAATCACCAGTAGATACCCAAAGGAAGGCAATGACTCTCCTCTTCCTGAATCTATCAGCAGAAAACAGTTCATCAACTAGTGATAGGATACTGAGTGCCCCCTCTACTCATTCCTGACTGTTAACTGGCACATACTTCTGCAGACTGAGTTCTGGCATCTATAGCTCCTGAAAACTCATTGCTTGCAAAGGCTGACTCTTGATCAAAAGGTGACAATTCATAACTACTCACTATATCCTGTGGCTCCTGCATTGTTTGGTTCTGTATTCTGCAATGTTCCCTGAGTTAAGAGGGTACAGTAAAAAAAAATATAAATATCTTGTTTAGGGATTAGCACTCCCTGTCACTTTTTCTCAGCCTGGTTAAAAATGAATCATTAAAAAAACAAAACTTTCATTAAAATCTTGTCAAAATGTTAAATGCCAAGATATTATAAAAAAAAAATCATGTCTTCAAGTCATTTTACTATTATATAAACAACATATCTTAAGCAGGCTGAGTTTATTAGTATGCTATTATTACAGGTAAAGGAAGATACATTTTTATGATGATTTCCCTAAAATGTAAAACATTGACTATTACTTTTATTATGTCAATTATACTTAAACTTTCCTCGTGTAGATAACATGTAATAATGTACAAGTTACTCTAATGATCTTTATTAGAAAGTGAAAAAAGCTTTCTAGAAAGCTGAAAAAAACCATTCACTTAAAGCTTTGACATTGAGAGGTAACATTCTGTAATTAGATTTTAGCATATTAAGGGAACAGGATGTGGCTGAGCTCTACTCTAAAAAGCTCCTTAGTGTGACGGGTAATCTATGGGGACTAGACGATGCAAAGTGAGTCATTGTTTTTAAGTTGCAAAAATTTTATGTATTTTTGGCTTTATGAGCCAGAAATACAACTTACTTTATGAAACAGGCAATTGTTATTCTCAGGGAAACAAACAATCAAATCAGTAGTTCAAGTGATTTTGTTGTGTATGCACTCACAGTGGACTGGCAATGTGGTTTTATATGTGCATTACATCGTACAGTGCATTCATTTCACTAACATAATAATGTCATTTAATAATTCCAGATAATTGAAACAGTTTAGTGTCGCCATAAAATTTGAAGTTCCCACATATATTTAATTTGTGTTCCCACAAGCTTGCTGATTATGTGGCTAGAATTTGATGAAAAATGCCGCCCACACATTATACATTTTTTCCTAGAATAGTGTAGGATTTCAGAATTTTTATTGTTATTTTATCTATGTGCCCCACTTTTCATTTTAATATTCTTCAATTTTGCCTAATCTTTCATGGTCTATATTGCCTTTCTTACTTTACGTTTTTATTTTGTGTTTTAAAGAATCATCTATACTTTGTCTATTGAGCAATAAATCTTGACTACAAAAGAACTTATTTTGAACACATAATTAAATTTTTATTGAATTTCTGTAGAATCCCTGTAATTTTTTGTTGTCGTTACTGTTTTTGAATATGAAATAGAAAAAAATGCCCTTCATCTAAGGAACTTTATTTAACCAGGAAGATGGTATAGTGTTGATAATAAAAATAATTCTTCCACATGATAAAACATTACAAGTACAGTTCTTATTAAGAAGATCATTCATTCAGAATAACGTTTCCTATTACAGTGCTTCCCTGTGACTGTGTAATTGGTAGAAAGGTTATGAAAAACAAAAAGTGATAAGAAATGTAGTTGAAACAAACTACTACTGTAATACACAGATTAATCTTTTAGGAGGCAAGCATTTGAAATAGAATGTCAGGCCTTACAGGATTGTAGCCAGAGAGATTGGCTTACTGTAAGAATTTCATTATATGAAAACATGAAGAAAATGAGCAAAAGAAAAGCATAAAAAGAAAACAAGGCCAAAGAGAGTAGAGGGTATTTTATACTGAAGAATCTTCATATGGTGTCTCAGAATTTTTTTTTCATTTTTCTTTATTGAGATATTTTCTACTCACTACATACCACCCACAGATCCCACCTCCTCCCTTCTCCCACCCCCATCCCTCCCTCTCAAGCCACCCCACATCCCCACATCCCCCAAATCAAGGTCTCCCATGGAGGGTCAGCAGAGCCCAGCACACTGAGCCTAGGCAGGTCCAAGTCCCTTTTCACTGCACCAAGGCTGTGCAAGGCTTCACACCACCAGCACTGGCCTCCCAAAAGCCTGCCCATGCACTAGGGACAGATCCAGATTGCCCTGCCTGGGTGCCACCCAAACAGTTCTAGCCAAACAACCGTCTTCCATGTCCACAGGGCCTAGTCCAGTCCTGCGAGTGCTCCACAGCCACTAGTCTACAGTTCATGGGCTTCCACTAGAGTGGCTGGTCATCTCTGCACGTCTTCTCTCTTTGGTTACTTGAAACTGAAGTGTAACCCACAATGTAGCATTTGAACCCTTGGTCTCCTGTTGGCTGCACTCTTTGGAGACATTCAGATTGTGGTGTCTGCTGGAGGAAGTACATCACTAAGAGCAGCCATTAACAAAAAAGACTTTTCCTACTTCCTGTTCACCACCACAGCTTCCTGTTTATGCTTTAGATGTGAGACCTTAGCATCTTGTTCCTGTTGTAACACCTGCTTCGCTGCCATGGTGGGTATTTGTCTGTCTGGAACTGTAAATCCAAATACAATTTCTTCTCTAAGTTTCCTGTGACATAATTCATATCAAAGTAACCTGAAAATGAATCACACACACACACACACACACACACACACACACGAGAGAGAGAGAGAGAGAGAGAGAGAGAGAGATATCAAAACACAGAAAGTGTCATGGCATCAGAAAAACAACACTTGCACTATGGAAATGATGTAAATACAACCTGGGATTTGGGGGGAATGAGAGATGGAGATGTGGAGGGAGAGGGCATGAGGGTAAGAAAGGACAGAGGGAGAGAGAGAGAGTCCTGAAGTGAGAGAGATCCTTCAAGCATCAGGTCTCAGTGTCAGCTGGGACTTATACAAGTATTCTGAATGAGCTATACAGCTTCATGGACTCAACTTGACAGGATTGGTGCTTTGGAGGGAAGAATTACAGCCCAGCATTGCTGAATCTTTTAACATTTGAAAAACTAGTGTATCATAGCCTCAACTTGAAAGTAAATTTTAGTTCATGGTAAATCATTTATGAATCAAATTTGTATGTATAAGTCCATTGAAAAATCTCAGGTATCTATAATTTTCATTTAGATAGATAAATTAAATTTTTTAATGGGCACTTTAATTTTGATAATATGTTATATATAGATAGATATGTATATATAGAGATATGTATTTGCTATTATTACAATAGAGATGATAAATAACAGCAAATGTGTTTCTATTATGTCTTTATAAGCAATTTTATTTATTGGAGTGTGTGTGAAAACTGTAGTGAGATTGTATTAACTCTTTAATGTAACTCTTCTCCTACTAAGCAGAGACTATCTTGTTATTTATTTCATATAATTCAGATTTTATGAGATCCTGAAAAAATTACAGACATAATTTGTTGGTGCTATTATAATTTTAGCTAATTTCCATTAGCTTATTGCATTTTAGGTTATTAAAATGTCTCCTTGGTTGTTTTCATCCTCTACTCCTGAACATGACCTGATGAGGTAGCATTGCAGGGGGAGAAGCCAGGGAAAGATTTCCCCTAGCTGGAACTCTCTTCTGATTTCAGATACCAACACAACAGAAAGCCGGTGAACTGTAAAGCATTTTGCACTGTAGTAAACATTTGTAGTGATGATAAATTCAGCGAGTTTAATGTCTAAAATTAGGAAGGGGAGAGAAGAGAGCTACAGGTAGTGACTGTAGAAGGTATCATATAATTGAATTTAATTAAAGGTATCATTTTAATGAAATTCAAAGACAGAAAGGTAACAGTTATTAATATATGTTGTAAAATATCACTCTAAATTTTCATCATATTTTATTTGTTTATTGCTCTTTTAGAAACAGTTTTAAATAAATTATTCCTCTGCTAGATCACATACAACAAACGTGAATGAAGAATTGAAGAAAATCAAAATTTTGAATTAATTCACTTTTAATTAAAATATAATTATGTCCCCCATCTCCTCCCTCCAACTATTCCTATGTCTTTCCTACAACTGACTCTTGGGTGACCAGGCTCAATTTATACATCTATAACACAACTGCTGTACACAAGGCTCAGAGAATATCAGGGAAGGGAAGCTAGAAAGAGTGTAAAAGCCAAAGGAGCATGAATTCCATGGCATGATTTTGGCTTCTTGTTATGACAAAGAAGTTACACCCATAAAAGACCCACAGTATGGTTGTTTGAACAATGCCTAGACAATGACATCACTAAATGACGTGTCAGTGTGTCTAGGAGAAATATGTCAGGCCTCAACCACTAGATGAAGAGCTACATGCAAATAAAATTATTGAAGAGAGAGAATTGACTTTCCCCAAGGATAAACACCACCAACCCCCGGCAATGAGTTATGCAATGAAAAGTGTTCAAATCAAAACATACACATAAAAGGAACACTAAATGGACACTAAATGGAAGATTGAATTCACATATATGCATATATGTGATGTGTATGCACATATTAGTAAATAAGAATAAGGTTTTTAATAAGAAGACTTCAGTATCAGGAATCCAAATTTGGAATAGTTTCTTGTTAATCAATCTTCACTGACTTGATAATAACATTAGCCAGGTGAGAATTCACCTCTACTTTGTGGATTCTAGATGTTCACAGATACATAAAAGTAAAACATGTGTGTACCTATGCAATGAGTCTTTCTCTTCTCCCACCAGCTACCTCCCAAATAATGACACAGATGCCTATTAATTATGAAAGCTCAACCTTAGTGTAGGCTTGTCTCACTAGTTTATATAACTTAAATTACCCCTTAATTTTTAAGCTATATTCTGCCACATGGCACCATCTCTCTTCAATTTTGCACCTCCAATTTCTCTTTGTGTCTAGCTAGAGGCTCTGCCTTTCTTCTTCCTAGAGTCTTCTCTGTCCCTGAAAGTGCCAGCTGACCTCTTCCTGGTAAGCTGTTGTGCATTCAGCTCTTCATTATACCAATCACAGCAAATACATCTTCATACAGTGTACAAATATCACATAACATTTCCCCCTTTTTTGTCTAAAGAAAAAGGAAAGGTTTAACTCTAACATAGTTCCTATACAATAAAAACAATTATCAGGTAAGAATTACATTCACAATGTTCAGTCTAATTATATTTTGCACCTTTGGAGAAAGTATTGTGTTATTATTCTATCTTAGTGAGTCCAAAGTGTTGTACCTAATTCACTTTCTATCCTAACTTGTATAACCAACACAAAAAGTATATTTTTGACATCAAAATATTTTCTTAAACAATTTAAGCTTTTATGTTTTTCAGTCTTATACATTTTATATCTCTTATGTAATTTTTTTCTGAATTTGATAACAAAGAAAACTGCAACTATAACTATTAATTCTTCAACCCCATCAAAGACCCCAGATGTATATATTACCTGAGTAAACAGGAACTGCAGAACAAACAACTTCCAAAAGTATAGAAACTACAGAGACAGCCTGGACAGTCACCCAAGGTTCCTCTGTAATGTTGGGACATCCATCTTCAGCCTACAGGCATAGAATATCCAACAGACTTTTCTGTGAAGCAGGAATTCTTAAAGACCTTGTCTTAACAAAGTTTGGCAGTCGCTTTTTTTTTTTTTTTTTTTTTTGATCCTGTTTTTCCAATTTGGACAGCATTCTATTGGCAGTTGATGCAAGGGAAGTTTCTTCGCTCAGTGGCTAATTTTGCCAAAACAACAACAAAAATAAAAAAACTCCATATTGAGATTCTTCCATGCCCATCATCCTTTTTTGATGTAAATTGGTGCTGCCAGGAGCAGACATGTCTCACTGTCAGGAAAAGCTTTATGTTATTAAAATATCTTAAACATCATATTCTGTAGGTATCTGAAGTGTTTGAAGACCACCTATCTATCTAAAATGTATCACTGTTTAACCTTGAAAACATACCTGACTGAAAGTTTGAGTATTATAGATGATTAACTACTAACCTGTATTTTATAATTATATACTACATTTTTTAATGAGCTGCATAGGTACAGTACCCTAAACAAGAGTACAAACATATAATAAAAATATATAACAAAAATGAAATAAAAGTATAACAAAAATAACCTTAAATCTGTATCAATATGCAAAAATTCATATCAATGTAAAATATTTGAGACTCGTGGTTGTTTAAAAGTGAACTCAACAATCTACTCTTTATCCCAACATTTCTATACTATATCGCCATTTTTCCTTCAGAAAGAGAACCTTGAATCTAATGTCCTTTGCTCAGCTTTCTTCTTGACCATGACCTATAACAACTTGTAACTAAACCCCTTAAATGATGACAAGCTTCCATATCCCACCAAATACCCAAAAACCACGCATGTCACCTCTTGGGAATGTGGGTATCATGTTCTCTAGACTACTTCCTATTGTCCAAGGGCAATGAAATCTTTATAGGACCCTGAGAAATTTGGGATAATGGTCACATCATATCCTGGGAGAGCTAGTTGTATCATCTGTTGTCCAGTCTCTGAATAATGGAAAAGTACAGGGCTAATCTAAAGTTCCAGCAGGATATTCTGGGAGACTGGACCACTTCAGCTATCTGCTTTAAAGTTGTTCTGGATGCAGTATTTTGAGGAAATTATAACAGAGACATTTTAAGAGCCTGGATCACCTGGGTTATTTGTCATCATTGGTGTTTTGTTTTTTTTTTAAACACAAAATCTTTTAAAGGTAACATATGCATCTGCATTTACACAATTATGGAATGTGCAGTGTGATGAGTCAGTTAAAGATTTTTTTTTGCCCTATATTTGAGCAGGTAAAAAGCATCTGTCAACTTTTTAAGTCCATTTGGACTATATAACCAAACCTCTATCGATGTCATAAGAAAAGATGGCATGTAAAAGTCATGGGGACTCTGTACCCAACAAGATTTAGTATGTCTCAATCCGTCTCAGAGCTGTTTCTATGTCAAAAGATCAGCTTTCACATCACCTGTCTTGTAGTCTTCCTCGGCTTTTTCCCTCATGTCCACAGCCAAGATCCTCCAGAGGTCTCTGCTGTCCAAATATGATATTGATTAATTTTGAAGAGAACCATATTTTTTTTCTTTCTTGTGTAAACAAAGACACAACTTCTATTCAATGCAACATATTTTCTGACATTCATTTTGAAGCTAAGATATTCCTAAAATATACAAGTTGGTTTAATTTAGCAGTTTCCATAATCCAATGTCTCACAGCAGCTACTTTTTCTTGTGCATTAGCATTTAAAACATTCAAAGTCAACAAGCACCATAAACAATCCACATACCAGGCATATTTCCCATATTTATGTGACTTATTCTTTTTGACATTATTTTATTTTTTTCTTTAAAGACTTGATTATTTTACAACTATTTTCTACGACTCTCTACATCCATTTTCTTTTCTTTCTTTAGCTTCCAAGAACATTTGTAAAGATACTGTGTCGTTTTAGAAATTTTCTGTGTCTGGGCCTTGCTTTCCTGAGCACCTGCAGGATTCTCTGGCTGCACGAGACAAATCTTAAACCGCTCTGTCAGTCTATGCCAGGGTCAGCTCACTGCATGGCACTGGATTATGGTGCTGACAGCTGGATCCAGCCCTGCAGATAGTGGCCAGTAGCCATATCTATGTACACCACTAAGCACTGATCTGCCTGAGAGACTGCAGTACTAGGAAGCCACATGTGACTACTTGTCCAGAACTTTTCTTAGCTGTCACAGGTCCTATGTTTGGATATTTGCACTTCCATGTTGAATGCCACATGTAATGAGTCTTTCTGTCCAACTAGCCGGCTCCTAAATAATGACACAGGTACTTACTGTTGATTATGAAAGTTTGACCTTAGACTTTTTCTATCTAGCTCTTATCACTTAAATTAACCAATATTTTTTAATCTATGTTCTGTCACAAGATGTTACCTCTCTTCTATCTTACAAACATATGACATAAAAGTAGAAGCAAATATGTCTTAGGAGAAAATGATACTAGAAGAAAGGAGTGGGAGAAAGTGTGCAACATGTGGGAGCAACATGTGGGATTATGTTCAATATAAGATATATACTTTTATGGAAATTGGATAAGAAAAGGGTTTCTTAGTCACAAACCCCAGGAAATTAGCCATAATTACATTCACAATTCTTATTGAATTAAAAAACAAGTATATTCTCTTGTACTATCTCTCCATCCTATATGTGTGTATATATATGTATATATTTATATGAAAATATCTATTCAGATTTCAACATTTTTTGCTAATATTTTTTCTAATTTTCTAAACAATGATAAAAAAAATACCTAGGAATGCTCTTCAGTGTTGAATCTAGAAATCAGCCAGAGCAAAAATCAGACGTCTGATAAAACAGAGTGTGCGAGGCAAGAAAGCTCATGTCATGATTTCTTCACTGTATGTTTTTGCAAAACTATCTTGTTATCTCAAAATTGAAGGAGATGATAAAAGTTATTTCTCAAGGTATGTAGTGATTAAAAAACATACTCAATCAAGCTGTCAAATATTTGTAGAGCTCAGAGCAGGATTTATATTAGAAGATATATTATCCTTTACTATCTGATAAGACTGAGGAGTGAAAATTTATAATTAAATTTGTGTGCTATAAATTCAATGAAGCTAAATGAGAATTTCAATAGAGTTTTGACCAAGATGTATAATTATTTTCAATTGTACCAAAGAAAAGTAAGAATATGATTATCATATTTATAATTTATATAATTTATACTGAGAAAGTTAATGTGATGATTTGTATATTTCAATATCCAATATAAGAATTTTTTTGGTAATAACATGGAACTCCTATACTCAATCATGTCCAAATACAAAGTTCATATTATTATTTACTTAATGGTGCATTTCTTCTACATAGTTAGAGTTGTCTAAAATATTGGAAGAATTTAAAAATGAACTGTTTTTGTGTTTGTGAAGAAAAAGTCAGAAAGTTGTGTAAATATCAAAATTATCTTAATGACCTCTATGATATTTAAAAATTTTTATAATATTTTATCAGGTAATAATTCAAAATGTATTTCAATTTTTTACTTTTAAATATTTTATTTTATGTTAACATAAGAAATAAAACTGCAAGGAATAAATTTATTGATGTGTGATTATCAAAACAGAAAATGCAAAATTATTCTGTAAAGCAAAGGTTTAGCCTGAATATGGTTATATGTAAACAGAAAAGTGACTCTAGATTACTTGATGAATCACTTTCTTACACAGGTTTCCAACCCTCCGTCATTTTTTTATTTTCCCTCTGGGGTAACGACATTAGTGAGACTGACATCACTCTCCTTCTATATTGAAATTTGTGTCACATTTGTACATTGATATTTTCTGGCATTACTTTTTTTCAGAACCAAAAAACAAGTTGTACTAATCTAAATATTCATAAATATCCTCACACTTAATGCTTCCTTATTATTACTTATAATAAAAATATTTCTTCTTTCCTTCTGGACTTAACACTCATCAAGGAATAATTCTAAGCTTGTTCAAGTACGTTGTCACTGGACACCAGACTCAGGGCAGCACTGCTCTGCAAATTTTATTTAGTCTAGTTCCATAATTCCACTATAATCATTGAAGATTACTATTATATTTGGTGGACCTGCAAAAGAGAAAAAAATAATGAAAGTTTAGTAGGAAAAATTTAAATAATCACTGAGGCAATGATAGCATTTTAGAAGCAAATGGGAGAAATTGAAGGTGAATCTTGCTCAATAATACAAAATTAAAGTAGAGTCATCTGTCTGGTAATCTAGATGCTATATCCTAAATGACCCATGACCCTTTGAAGCCTCTATTCTTTTAGGTGAATGATTCTGCTTTTCTTTTACACCTCTACTCTGTCTAAATATATATCATTTCTTTTTATCATATGATCTCATGCCTATTCATAAATTGTAATTGCTTAAAATTGCTTAAAATAATAACATTTTTCACATGAGAACAAAATGTCGGCATTATAATGACTGATTACATGATCAACTTGACTCAATTAAAGGATACTCAGTAATTGGTATAGCATTATTTTCAATCAATTGTGTATCTATTTTCCATGTTTTCATGGAGATTGTGCTCATCTCTTCTCTTCTGGAGTCTTGGCACTTTGGCAAGCCTGAGATGCTCCTAGTGTGTCTATTAAACTATTTCCTTATATATTGCCATGAGAGAAGATTGGGGAGACATTAGGGAAGATTGAGGCAGTTCCCTGAGAGAGGACAACTCTCTACACTATGGAGAGACAAGTTTCAATCCTGTGAGGGCTGAGGGCAATATGACACAAAAGACAGAGAAAGTCATGTCCATGTCTATTCTTCTGTATTCTTTCTCTTCATAGTCTTCAGTGTGAAACTTCTTAATTAAAAAAAAAAGTTACAGAACTGACACATCAGCCCTACCATCAACATTTGTATCTCTAGTTTTGGACTTTGAATTGGGAGATACACTGTCACATTATTCGGTTATGAGGATGTCACACTATTGTTGATCTACACTACTTTGCTAGCTGGGGCCTTCAGCCTACATATGGCCTATTTTGATCTCACTGCTTCCAGAGTGGAGTAAAGCAGTTATCCTGTTTAGTTCTTTCTTGTGCCCCATGTCTGTCTCTTTTTCATGACTCTGTACTTTTATTCATACACACACATGCATTACACACCCACACATTTCATATAAAATTAGACAGATTTCTCCATATTTGCACCATATATATATATATATATGCAGACACATGAAAACAAGATAGATAAATATTAAAGAGATAAGTGGAAGATAACAGCTAACTGTAGACTGATACATAGATAAGTCATAACAATCATGTTATTAATAGGGGTTTGTTACCATTTCTAAGTCATAACACCCAGCACAGTGACTGAAGCCAAAGTCATATTATCTTTTGAGCTTGTCACACTTGTTAGCAGCAAGTGTGAGCTGGGTCAGATGACTGTTTTTCTTGGGAGATGTATCTGGACCTTTCATGTGGCTGCAATCCTCGATGTTAGATGCTATACGTGGAATATGATTGTACAGTTAATATTTCTATGGTGTCTCATTGTCCAGTAAATTGATGCAATTTTATGTTCAATTCCCAAAGAAAACTAACTGCAAGACAAGATCAATATTTAACAAAAGGGATGTGTTAACTGATTTAGTCAAAGAAAACAAGCAAGCAAACAAAACATTCTCTTCTGATCATGCATAGTATATTATTTGTGAAAACAACGTACGTGTACATAGCTCTGGAAGAAATTACCATTTTCATTTCTGGTGTTTGTATAGTGGTGTTTTAATCTCAATACCTTCAAATGTTTTTTCTAAATATAGCAGAATATATTCTGAATGAAAGGGATGTTTTGATTCCTATTACAAGCTCTGGGAAAATACAAAGATGAAAAGAGTATTACTAAGGCATTTGTAAATGACTCTCATGAAATAAAACATTAAGTTGATAAAATATGTGAAAGATATAGTTCAGCATAATGAAAAAAATCACACAATAAATTAACTAAATAAAATGTCTCTGACTTTATTTCTTTAAATATCTATCATTATGGAATAATAATTTATTAAAACAAATCTCTAAGGTGGGTACAGAAAATTGGCCAGTTTGTTCTGAGCATTGTGGTGATAATGTGTTCCGCAAAATATTGTGCACCCTAATAAACTTATCTGGGGTCAGAGAACAGAACAGCCACTAGATATAGAGGCCAGAAAATGGTGGCACACCTGCCTTTAATATTATCACTTGGGAGGCAGCGATCCATCTGGATCTCTGTGAGTTTAAAGCCACACTGGAAACAGCCAGGCATGGTGACTCATGCCTTTAATCCCAGGAAGTGAGCCTTTAATACCAGGAAGTGTTGGCAGGGAGCAAAAAGGTATACAAGGCATGAGGACCAGAAACTAGAGCTGGTTAAGCTTTTAGGCTTTTGAGCAACACAGTTCAGCTGATAGGCATCCAGTCTGAGGAAACAGAATCAGCTGAGGAATTGGCAAGGTGAGGTGGCTCTGGCTTGTTCTGCTTCTCTGATCTTCCAGCGTTGACCCCAGTACCTGGCTCCAGGTTTGTTTTTATTAATAAGAACTTTTAGGATTCATGCTACAGAGCATAGTTATTGATAAATGTTGGGTAAAGTATTGATAAAAGTTGGATAAATGGGAAGAAAACCATAAAGCAAAAAGGTAATGTGATAAAATAATGTGTACAATCCTCCAGTAGAACACGTTTGTTTCTTTACTTGCCATATGCTCACCTTGACCTATTGTAAGAATTCATGGTCATAAGAGAAGTTGTAGAAATATTATAATTTATTTTCACAGACTTGAGTGGACTAAAGTAAAACTCCCTCTGATAATATGATTTAAGGTCAAGTAACTGTCAACCATATCTTTCTGTTTTCCAATGTGAATTGTCCATGCTATGATTAAACATTCCTCTACATCTTAAATTTTCAATGGAAAAAAAGAGCACCTAGTTATCATTTTCTTTCTCATACTGGAAGCATACAATTAAAAGGCCTTTCATTTTATCTGCTCTGATGAAAATGTCTTGGAATATTTCCTTTATAATCTGGTTGAAGGTCATTAAGAAGTATTATGCTCCAAGAGTTCTTAACATACCAACAAAAGGGTAGATAAATGAATTAGAAACATTATTGTATTCTTTCTCATCCCCCTCATATATTTATTAGTAGCTTTGAAAAAGGCATGCTTAGTGTTTCTTTTTTCATTTGCTATAATAGTATTTGTGAATTTTTAAGGACTAAAAATTTATGTATTTTGAATAATAATTTAAAATTAGTACATGGAAAATCTTTCAACATAAAAATATCTAATGATATTCATTTTATATACTTTCTACATTAAGTAGAAGTAACATGAAAATTTAGTGTTGCATTGAATTTGATTGAGTGATGTCCAGTTAAGTGCACAACTTCCTTCTTTGGTCTCTGTTAAGAAACATATTTAACCTATTTTGGGGGAGTTTTAATAGCATCTCCTAGCTCCACGGCATTTGCTTATCATCAGAATTTATGTATAAAAGCAGTTGATTTATAATTACCAGGATACTTTAAAAATACAATCTGGTCTGGTGAAATGCTCAGTACATGAATGCATTTGATGGCAAATATGGTTTATTGAGTTCCACCTCCAAAAACAACAAAGTAATATCTGTCTCAGGTGAACTGTCCTTTAACAATACCCATGTACTGTGAACTACACACACACACACACACACACAGAGAGAGAGAGAGAGAGAGAGAGCAGATAAATACAAAAATAATTACCAAATCTCAAGTTCTTGCCTATTTAAAAGGTCTCATGAACAAATCTTCCATTTTAAAATGGTAGCAAGTAGCTATTCCTTTAATAAAAACATGCTCAGTAAACATCATGCTTACATTTCCTTGTTTTATATTTAAATACTTACTCAAAATGTTTGGTATATGGAAGTAGCTAAGAGAATTCTTATATTAATATCCTAAGGTACTGTTTTTACACAATGGAAAAAAACATTATAGTAATTTAAAATTCATCCCTAATGATAAATCTCAGAAGTTATGAGGGTTAATGGATCTGTTCTTTTAGTTTCTAAATAAAATGTGTCCCCTTAGATGATGGTTACCATTTCTTAATTAAGAACCCACTAAAATGCTTTCCAAATGTACATAATTCATTTCCTTTACTTTATTGAACTGGGGATTGTGCCAATGAATAAAACATCTTATTCTCAGGAAAAAAAATGGAAACTAATATTTTAAACTTTGATGGAAAATATCATTTCTTCAACTTATTTTAATAATAAGTCCTTAATATAAATAAGAGCAAATCAAGAGGATATGAAATTTGACTTTCAGTAAAGAACAATGGCCAAAATCTAGGATAATTGCTTTTTAAAGAAAGCATTTCATTGTGGGGATGTACCTCAGAATATATCACTTGCCAGCACTAGAATGCCCAACACTGAAAAGTTCCTTTGCTATAATTTTCTAGAGAGAGAAAAAAAATGAATCAATGACAGAGGGACAAATTGGGCATTATGGCTCTGCACATATGTAAATATGTACTTGTGTAGTATGTGTCTAGCGTATTACTATTACAATTGTAATTCTCATATAGGGAATCACTTTGCTATTTCCACTGATGGTTGGTAAAGTGGTGAAGTGTGACACTTAAGAATGACAGAAGATGTTAGGCATTTAATAAGAGGGCAGCTTTTAGATGAATCAATGAGTCACAGACTCTGGTGTATAACAACAACAAAAAAAGTAGTTCAGTGCTCATTGGCTTCTGTGTTTCATAGATTTTTCTTTCAAATGAAGTTCTCCCATGAAAGTAACTCTGAGGAGTTCACTATTTCCATCAAGAACTATTTGAGAGGCCAGGCCATCATTCTGAAGCCCAGATAATATGGCCCCCTCCCCTGATGTGCCTACCCAACATAACCCTAACCATACCTCTCCATGTCAACACATCCTAGGCCACAGCTCTGACAGGATCCTCCTCTTCCACTAGCAGCCAGGCCTGCATCCTGAGCCCCAGGTAATACTGTTCTCAGCATAACTCCAACTCCCCTCTACTACCCATCACCGTATCCAGACACATACCTCTGGCTGAAGCCTTCCATCCCATCAGAGGCCAGGCCAACATCCTGAAGACCAGTCTTCTACCCCATCAGAAATCAGTCCAACATTTGAATCCCCAGGCAACTCCCAGGCAGATCAGAAGGCACACATAATTAACATCAACAACAACAACAACAAAAAACCTTCATACCTATGGTGATGGTGATATTTTATTTGTGCTGAAATGTGATTTTATTTGTATGTTAATAAATAAAGTTACCTGGGGGTCAGAGCTAATAGCAAGCCATAGCACAAGTCTGGCAGTGGTAGCACATGCCTTTAATCCAGATCACATGACAGGCAGGTCTCTGTGTGTTCAAGGACACCACCAGCATGGAGACATACACCTTTAATCTCAATACCAATCATAGAAGACCTGGAGGTCTGTATAGACAGGCAGTGATGAGGAGGTCATGTGGTTGGGTTTACAACCAATGAGAAGGTAGAATAGAAAGTCAATAAAATGACAGATACACAGGAAGTAGGTCTCTTTCTAAGGTGAAGGACAACAGTGTCAGCAAAGGTTAAGAAGGTGGTTTTAGTCTCAGCTCTTAGGTATTGCTCTGATCTCTTGGGCTTTTAACTCTGAATTTGGCTCTGTGTTTCTTATTTAATAAGACCCTTACATCTACACAGCCCAAAACTTGGGCAGCAACCCCCTGCTGGACCAAAGGCCATCCAAGTCATCAGGAGTCCAGGACACAAGATGGGTGGAGCCGCTTTACCCAACCACAAACCACAGGATTCAGAGACCAGAGTGGAAACAGAAACTAAGGAAGAAAACACCCACTTAACAAAGACAAATCCAGAAATAAGCACCTAGATTTATAATCACTCCAAATTCAGATGCTTAAACATAAGTTTAAGAACACAAACAATAATAGCCAGGGCAATATGTCAACAATTGGGCCTACCCATCCCCATACAGAAACCCTCAATATCCTAACACAGCAAAAACACAAGAAATTGATCTTAAAACCAACTTTATGATGATGATAGAGGTCCTTAAAGAGGAGATAAAAATCTTGCTTAAAGAAATAGAGGAAAAGACAACCAAAAATTGGAGGAAATCAATAAATCCCTTTAAAAATGCCAAGAAATCTAAAAACAGCAACAGCAACAACAAAAACAGGTAAATAAAACTGTTTAAGACCTAAAGATGGACTTAGAAGCAATAAGAAAATGAAAACACAAGGTGAGGGAACTCTGGGAATAGAAAATCATTACCAATAGAATACAGGAGATGGAAGAGAGAATCTCAGATGTTGAATATGAAAGAGAAGAAAGAGTTTCATTGTTCAATAAAAATGTTAAATCTAAATTTTTGCTAAGAAACTACATCCAGGAAATCAAAGACACCATGAAAAGACCAAACCTAGGAGCAATAGGAATAATGGAAGGAAAAGAATCCCAGCTCAAAAATCCAGAAAATAGATTTAACATAGTAATAGAAGAAAATTTTCCTAACCTTAAGAAGGACATGCCTAGATAGTTACAAGAAGCTTACAGAATACCAGACTGGATCAAAATAGAAAGTAAACATTTCACATAATAATGAAAACACTAAATATACAGAACAAGGAAATATATTAAAATCTGTAAGAGAAAAAAGTGAAGTAACATATAAACCTGTAAGTAATATACAGACCTATACAAATTACACCCAATTTTTCAACTGAGCCTCTAACAGCCAGAAGGACTGAGATAGATGTCTTGTTGATTCTGTGAGACTACTGAACCATCCCAACTAATATACTCAGCAAAACTTTTAATCACCATACGGAGAAAATAAGATTATTTCATGACCAAGTCAAATTTAAAGAATATCTATCCACAAATCCAGCCCTACAAAAGATACTATGAGGAAAACTCCAGCCAAAGGAATTTAACTACATCCATGTAAGCACAGACAATAGATAATCTCACACTAACAAATTAAAAGAAAGGATACACACACACACACACACACACACACACATACACACACAACCACTACCAACGACAACAAAATAATAACAGGGATAATCAGAGGTCATTAATTTCTCTCAATATCAATGAACTCAATTCACCAATAAAAGACATAGGCTAACAGAGTGGATGCCAAAACAGAATTCATCCTCTCCTGAAAAGGAAAAATCTAAATTGATGTCTCAATCCTGAGCATCTATGCCCGAAATACAAGTGCATCTACATTTGTGAAAGAATTACTACTAAAGCTTAAATTATACATCAAACCCCATACATTAATATTGGGAAACTTCAACACCTCACTATCACCAATGTACCAGTGGACAGATCTACCAGACAGAAACTTAACAGAGAAATAAGGGAGGTAACAGATGTTATGACTCAACTGGAACTAACATATCTACAGAACATTTTACCCAAACACAAAAGAATACACCTTCTTCTCAGTAACTCATGGAACTGTCTCCAAAACTGACCACATACTCAGTCATAAAGCAAGTCTCAACAGACACAAGAAAATTGGAATGACTCCCTGTATCCAATCATACCACCATGAATTAAAATTGAATGTCAACAATAGAAACAACAGGAAGCCTACATACTCATGCAAACTGAACTACTCTATTCTGAGTTACCATTGGTCAAGAAAGAAAGAAAGAAAGAAAGAAAGAAAGAAAGAAAGAAAGAAAGAAAGAAAGAAAGAAAGAAAGAAAGAAACAAAGAAAGAAACAAAGAAACAAAGAAAGAAACAAAGAAACAAAGAAAGAGAGAGAGAGAGGGAGGGAGGGAGGGAGGGAGGGAGGGAGGGAGGAAGGAAGGAAGGAAGAAAAGAAG
>CABHPH010161640.1:12504-27783 GCA_902168325.1 Peromyscus nudipes | reverse complement strand
AGGAAGGAAGGAAGGAAGGAAGAACAGAAGGAAGGAAGGAAGGAAGGAAGGAAGGAAGGAAGGAAGGAAGGAAGGAAGGAAGGAAGGAAATTAAAGACTTCCTAGAATTCAATTGAAAAGAATACACAACATACCCAAACTTGTAGGATACTATAAAAGCAGTGGTAAGAGGAAATTTCATAGTACTGCATGCCTACATGAAGAAATTAGAGAATTCTTATACCAGTGTCTTAACACCACATCTGAAAGATCTAGAACAGAAAAAAGCAGACACACCCAAGAGGGTGTCTGCAGGAAATAATCAAACTCAGGGCTAAAAACAATAAAATAGAAACAAAGAGACCAATACAAAGAATCAATAAAACAAAGAGTTCGTTCTTTGAGAAAATCAGTAAGATAGACAAACCCTTATCCAAACTAACTAAAAGGCAGAGAGAATACCCAAATTAAATAAATTATAAATGAAAAGGTGGACATAAATACAGACATGGAAGAAATCCAAAGAATCATTAGGCTATTCTTCAAAACCCTGTACTACACAAAATTGAAAAATCTGAAGGAAATTGACAATTTTCTTGATAGATACCGCTTAACCAAAAATTAAATCAAGATCAGGTAGACAATTTAAACAGACCTATATCCCCCAAAGAAATAGAAGCAATCATTAAAAGTCTCCCAACCAAAAATAGCAGACAGCCATATGGTTTCATTATAGAATTTTCCCAGAACTTCACAGAAGAGACAATACCAAAACTCTTCAAATTATTTCACAAAATAGAAACTGAAGGGACTCTGGCAGATTCATTTTTTTTTGAGACCACAGTCACCATAATACACAGATGACACAAAGACTCAACAAAAAAAAGAGAATTACAGATTAATCTCCCAAATGAACAATAGATGCAAAAATAGTCAATAAAGTACTCCCAAACCAAATCCAAGAACACATCAAAAAGGAGATCCACCACAGTCACATGTATTTCATCACAGAGATGCAGGAATGGTCCAATATATGAAAATCTGCCAGTATAATCTACCATATAAACAAACTGAAAGAAAAAAAACTCCCATATGATCATCTCAATAGAGGCAGAAAAAGCCCTTGATGAAATGTAACACTCCTTCATGATAAAAGTCTTGGAAAGATCCGGGATACAAGGGACATACCTAAACATAATAATAGCTAATTATAGTAAGTCAGTAGCCAACATCAAATTAAATGGTAAGAAACACAAAACGATTCCACTAAAATCAGGAACAAGAAAAGACTTTCCACTCTCTCCATATCTATTCAATATAGTACTTGAAGTTCTAGCTAAAGTATCAAGACAACTTAAGGAGAGCAAGGGGATGAAATTTGAGAGGATGAAATTAAAGTATCAATATTCACAGATGATATGATAGTATACATAAATGACGCCAAAATTCTACCAGGGAACACCTACAACTGATGAACACCTCTAGTGAAAAGGCTGGATAAGAGGTTAACTCAAAAAAATCAGCAGCCCTCCTATGTACAAATGATATATGGGCTGAGAGAGAAATCAGGGAAGCAATGCCAATCGCAGCAGCCACAAATAATGTAAAATATCTGTGATAACTCTAATTAAGAAAGCGAAAGACCTGTATGAAAAGACCTTCAACTATGAAGAAAGAAATTAAAGAAGATATCATAACATGGAAAGAACTCTCATGCTCATGAAGGGTTAGCATTAACCTAGTAAAAATGGCCATCTTATCAAAAGCAATCTGTAGATTCACTACAACATGGTGTTGGCATAAAAACAGACACATTGATCAATGAAAATGAACTGAAGACTCAGAAATAGTCCACATAACTATGGACACCTGATTTTCAACAAGAATCTAAAATTATACAATGGAAAAGAAGAAAGCATCTTCAACAAATGATGCTGGTCTAACTGGATGTCAGCATGTAGAAGAATGCAAAGAGACCTGTATCTATCACCCTGCACAAAAGACAAATCCAAGTAGATCAAAGACCTCCATGTAAATCCAGATACATTGAACTTGATAGAAGAGAAAGCTGGAAATAGCCTTGCATGCATTGGCACAGTAGACAACTTCCTGAACAGGACACCAATAGTGCAGGCACTAAGACTGACAATTAATAAATGGGACCTCATGAAACAGAAAAGCTCCTGTAAGGCAAAAGATACTGTCAATCAGATAAAATGGAAGCATAGGATTAGGAAAAGATCTTCACCATCCCCACATCTGACAAAAGTCTGATTTCCAAAATAAATAAAGAACTCAAGAAAGTAAACATCAAAATAACAAATAATCCAATTAAAAATTAAGGTACAGATCTAAACAGAGAAATCTCAACAGAAGAATCTCAAATGGTGGACAAATACTTAAAGAAATATTTAACATCTTTAGTCATCAGGGAAATGTAAATCAAAATGACTCTGAGATTCTCCCTTATACCTGCCAGAATGGCTAAGATCAGAGGAATGACAGCTCATGCTGGAGAGGATGTGGAACAAAGGGAGCACACCTTTATTACTGGTGGGAGTACAGTCATTTTGGAAATCAATATGGCAGTTTTCCGGAAAATTTGGAATCAACTTACCTCACTATTTAGCTATACCACTCTTGGGCATATACCCAAAGGATGCTCAATCACACCACAAGGACCCTTGTTCAACTGTGTTCATCACAGCTTTATTCCTAATAGCTGTAAATCACCTACGTGTCCCTCAACTGAACGATTGTTAAAGAAAATGTAGTACAGTTACACAGTGGAGTATTATTCACTGTTAAAAACAATGACATCATGAAATTGGAAGGCAAATTGATGGAACTAGAAAAAAAAATCATCCTGGGTGAGGTAACATGGACCCAGAAATACAAACATGGTATGTACTCACTTACAAGTAGATATTAAATGTAAAGTAAAGGATAACCATGATACAATCCACAGGCCCAGAAAGGCCAGGTTACAGTGGTGTCCTAAGTGGGACATTCAGATGTCCCTGGGAAGGAGAAATAGAAGAGATTTTGTGGGTGAGTGGGGATGGGAACACGAGGGATCGGGTGAGGATGGGATGGGGGAGACTTCTGAAAGGGATGACAGGAATTGGGGGCCATTTCAGGGTTAAGGAGAAACCTGGTACAAGGGAAATTCACAGGAATCTGCAGAGGTGCCTCTAGCTAAGATGCCTAACAATTGAGGTTATGTAGTCTGAACTGGTCATCTCCTCTAACCAGGCAACACTTGCAGTGGAGGGATTGGGACACCAATCTAGCCACATAACCTTCGACCTACATTTTGTCCTGCCTATGCAAAAGAATGACACAGAGATTGTGGGAATGACCAAGCCTATGACTGTCCAAACTGAAACCCATGTGATAAGAGTGAGCCCACCCCTAACACAGCCTTTAGCACCAGGACACAGAGGCTGAATGGCCCAGCGACTTAGAATAGAACCAAGCACAGTGGGAGGGGGGAATGTCAATGTAATGACTCCTAAGGAATTTCTGCTATATCCATCAATAGGTGCCTAGCCCAATAGTCATCAGAGAGGCTTTTATCAACAACTGATGGAACCAGATGCAGAGTCTTACAGCCAAATATTAGGCCAATCTCATGGAATCCTACAAGAGAGGGAGGAAGGCTTGTAGAATCCAGGAGGGTCAAGGACATCACATGAAAATCTACAGAATCATCTAAACAAAGCTCATAAGAGCACATGAAGTTTGAACTGACAACCCAGGAGCCTTCATGGGACTGACTGTGGTGTCGCTTCATCTACCTGCAGGACTCCTAACAGTGGGAGCAGGGGCTGTCTCTGACTGCTTTACTGGCTTTTGGGACCCTATTCCTCATACTGGGTTGCCTTGACCAGTCTTAATACAAGGTGAGGAGTGTAGTTTTACTACAAGTTGATGTGCCATGTTTTCTAGATATCCATGGAAGTCCTGCACTTTCCTGTATAGTAATGGAGTAATGTATGGGAAGGGCCAGAAAGTGGATGGCTGAGGAACTGGGAGGAGAGGAAGGAGGGGAAACTTGGTTGGGATGTAAAGCAAATAAATAGATAGATAGATAGATAGATAGATAGATAGATAGATAGATAGATAGATAGATAATAAATAAATAAGAAAGAACTACTTGATATATCACAGACTTGCTTTAACATTGGCTAGTTCTGTGGTATAATGTACCTCTCAATCACAAGCACTACTTTTATACTGTAGAGTAAAGCCATTGTTATTTCAAAGAGAACTTATTTTTGAAAAAGGATCATCTTTGGAGCTATTCAATCAAAACGGGATTTCAATTTTTGTTTTATGTTTAATGAAATTAGTAGTTCATTTATTAATTTTATTTTTATTTAGTTAAACTGTTAATACTTATAATGAATTTGAGGAACACCCTCTATGTCATATAGCAACATGAAAGTTAGTAAAATATTAATAAAAATCATTAACAAAAACAAGACATTCAAAACAACATTTATCACTACAGAAAGCAGTATGGAGTTTTGAAACAATAAAACTATAACTTGTATATTATTTAGCTCTAAAACTCCAAGGCAAATTTTCAAGTAAATCAAAGTCATCATGTAATAGAAACATATCCTCACCACTATGGTGTTACTTACAAAAGCCAAACTGTAAAATTGGCCTAGGTGTTCAAGAATGAGGACATCTATAAACTAAGCATAACATAGATATATTACTCCACTTTCAGATAAATAGATTCAATGGATATCATTGTGTTATGCAGAATTAGTGAGTTTTAAAAGGACAATATATGGTTGTTGAGTGCTAGGCTGTAGATGAGAATCTTCATCACCTCTTCTAAGAATCAGAAGGACATTGTTGAAGAGAGATCATCAACATGGAAGAGCTAGGATAGGAGAAAGTGGGGGGGGAACAGTGAATGCTGAAAAATGACATGGCTGTTGCATCATAATTCACGATCACATTGGGCATGTACTTATTAGAGGTATCAACATGCCATCATGGCTAGAAGAGGGGCTCATGAGGCTCCACAGTTTCCAGTGTGTTTATTAACAATTAATGGTCACTGCAGGAGCTGATGCCACTTTATTCAAGGGTATAGTCACTGGTAAGTGGCCATGCTTAAGTCAATAAACCTTTAGTCATGCTTATGTGAGAAATCATAACTAAACTCAGAAGGTAACTGGAAAAAAGCATAGGGTAGGGTGCTTATGAAGAATGACAGCAGAGATAGAAGAATGTGAGTGAGAGGGTAATGAAGTGAAAATGACCAAACTCCATCATATATGTATGAAACTGTCAATGAACAAAAAACATTTAAAAAGTATATGTGAGAGCATATGTGTGAAAAGTGTCTAAAAGCTGCAACATGGAAGAGAAATATATGGGAACCACTAGATTTTGGTTACTTAGTTTTACGTGTAGAAGCTCTTTTGCAAATAGTCATATTGAATCACTAATAAAAGCATAATTGCTAATTATGAAAAGTAGCTGACAGGTAGAAAATGGAAGTTCTATCCAGGTCTAACTGAAATTATGATCATACTATGCATCTTGGGGATAACTTATATTTTAAGACTTTGTTATAAAACGAAATCTCATCTGCAGAAATAACGTGTTCTTATCCATTTAACACAGACACTGTAAGTCTACTATTTATGTATATGTGTGAACATATTTGAACACAAAGGAAAATAAGGATATTAGCATAGGAACCCAATTTCTTTTAGTGGGAAAAGAAATCAGATGTTTAATGATGGCTTGAAATTGAAGATAAGAACACCATCTGAATATTCCTGAAATAGTACTTGCTTACCATAAACCAGAGGGAGAACAGTGGATAATGTTGACTTTTTTATTGGAATTTTCCTTTTCATTCTAAAGTTCATGTCTGAAATTATTATACAATTAGTATTCAAAGTCATGCTTATGAAACAAGTTAAATCACACTGAAATTGTGGGCTATATAATGTAGAACTTTACCACAAAGAAAATGTAATATTTACATGATAGCAAACTTTCTCTTAAAGAAACTTTTCGCAATTTTAGATTTTTCTTCATTTTCTAAATGATTGGACTAACTTCAGTAATTACAAGTTTTAAAGAAAAATGATCATTATTTTTATTTTTTAAGGTGTTTGAAGGGGAAACCCTCATTACCAACATTTATGTAATCTGTACATTAGAAAGGCATCCACCATTGTAATGTTTCTGGATGTATCTTTCTCTTGCACTTTTTTTTATCTTCCCAAAGGTAAAACTGAACTGCTTTAGAGGTATATTTTAGAAAAATAGTGGGGGATCTCTTCTTCCCACATTTTATTTGGAAGTAAGCTTGCCACTTGATATTTCCCTTCTCATGGAACTGTGCAGCAGTGTTAACAGAGGGAACAATGTTAACAAGGAGGGACTTTCTCAGGAAAGACACAGTATGCAGCACAGCCCTGACACAGATAAGACTATGTATGTGATTTCCAAACCCAGTTGGGAATCAGTAAATCTCAATTTTCCATTATCATCCACACCAGCCTTACGGACATCAGTATGCTTATCTGAGAAACCTTAAGATTCTCCAAATATGTAACCCAGAAAGGCATCTACATGTTTTAGTTAAGTATAAAAATTTTCCCATTTATCATTTACATTTCAAATGTATTCAGTGTAGCTTAGGAAGAAAAAAACATGGGATTCACTGTTCTGCTGTTTAGTTTGACACCAACTAGATGCATCGGAGGAGAGGGATCTTAATTGAAAATCTGCCATGAGATGGACTGTAAGTAAGCCCATGGGACATTTTCTTGATTGTAAGCAAGCTAATTGAGCAAGCCAGGGTGAACAGTGAGTTAAACCACCTTTCTCCACAGCCTCTGCTGCTATTTCTGCCTCCACTTCCTGTTTAGAGTTCTTGCCCTGAGTTTCCTTCATGATGATGAACTACAAATTGGGATAAACTCTTTCCTCCCCATGTTGATTTTGGTCATGGTGTTTCATCAGTGTGATAGGAACCCTATGAAGATAATTTGGGAAAAAAATCTATAAAGAAGTCTATGGCTTATTTGGTTTAAAGTTATTAAGAGATAAAGAGTTGAGAACAATCTCCTTCTTCTCTTCAGGTCTCTTCTTTATTTCCATGCTCTTTAGAATTTATTCTCTCAGACTACATAGCTAGAGAAACAGTATACTTATTTATATTCGGTTTTTCATGAAAATGAGCTTTTTACCCATTGTTTACATACAGTAATATAGAATCAAAATATCTGAAAAATGACCATCATTAGCCAGGCTTAACAGCTTCATATTTATTCCTTGAATAATGACCAATAATATGAATACAAATTGGAATTGACTTACCTGGGTTATATGCAATAGAACCCTGTGACAAAAGATTCAACCAATTATTATAAATAAAAACAAAGCAGAAAAAGCAGAATAGCTACGATAGATCATGGGATTCAAGCATTCATAAAGCAAAAAACAAAGAAAATGTGTTTCCTCTACATATAATGCACTGGTGGAGAATATGAAAATCAATGAAATACAACTCTTAGCAATTGAGAGCATTTTCAGGAATACATAAAGTAAATACTTATCCTCTTTATAAGTCAGACCACAAGTATCATATCTTTCTTCCATTTATAAGATTAAAATAACATTCAGGGAAAAATTATGCAAATTGTAAAAAACAAGGAAAGTACCTGAACATTTATCTATAATGGAATAATAATATGACTATGGCGTAGACTTTTTTGCTCGGGCTGCTAGGTAAAAGGCCAGACCAATCTAGTATGCATCAGGCCTGAGATTTGGGCTCTGGTACTGCAAAAAGACATAAAAACCCAATTTAAAAACAAAACAAACAAACAATAACAGCAAAAAAGAAAAATCAATTTTAATATTTCTTGTCACCTTTATTCCTTGGAAAACTGCCCACAGGAAAATGCACATGGCAATTCTTCTATGTGAGGGCAGTACTGGAATCTGAAGCTATCTGTTGTGTCCTTTAAGTGAATGAATGTATACGCAGCAATACGCAGTAGGTACTCACACAGGGGGTCTGAAAAGACAGATTATCTGCGAAACCAAAGTCTACTAATGGTTAGCATAAACACAAGAGTAATCAGAAGGGAGAAGGTGTTAATTGGTGAAGTCATTGACACTGTTTTGCTAAGAAAAACAAAAAAAAAATCATCAATACGTACTACATGTGTCAGATAGCTAAAAGAGAAGGATCTGAACACACTTGGCATGAAGAAATGGAAAGATGTAACGGAACATGCATGCTATCGATCTGATAATTATTCAACATATACATGAAACAGAAAATCATTTTATGCATCCAAATAGTTTTTATATATTAAGAATAAACTACTCTAAACCTAAAAACAATAATAATGGAAGGTTTCAGGTCACAATCAAACCTGGAACCAATCATTTCCATATCGAAGTATGCAAACAAATTTTAGATTTAATTTGTTAAAATATTCATTTAAACTATTCTAATTTTAAAAAAAAATGCTTACAGTAAAATGTGGAGAGCAAACCTTTGTCTTGGCAACAATGTGGCTTTTGTTTTGTTTCATTTCACACAGAAACCTTTCCCCTAAAAATAAAAATAAATGTAACATAATCCTGGTACTGGAAGTTTCATTTGATGACAAGAGATGGCCATTAGGGACCCTGTCTGCCCCATTATTTTTTTTATTTCATTTAAATCACCTTCATATAGGCTTATATGTAAGGGAGTTTCTACTGTATTAGATTTTCATACTACCCCACAAACACACATTAATTTTAGCTATCTCTCCCCAATTTACTTCTCATCCCCCTCTCATTCTCCCTCCCCATTTGATCCTCAAATCCAGCCCCCTCTGTCATTTATAATTATCCACTCTAGCAGGGCGGTGGTGGTGCATGCCTTTAATCCCAGCACTTAGGAGGCAGAGTCAGGGGGGTCTCTTGTGAATTCGAGGCCAGCCTGGGCTATGGAGTGAGTTCCAGGAAATGGGCCAAAGCTACCCAGAGAAACCCTGCCTCGAAAATAGTTATTATTATTATTCACTCTATTTCCTTTTCCTAACAAAACCTATCTGCATCCTCCACTTCCTTACACTCTACTTACTCTATGTGGTGCTATGGGTTGTAGTTCGGTTATCATTGACTTTACAACTAAGATCAAATATAAGAGAATACACATCCTATTTGTTTTTGGGGGTCTAGGATACCTCACTTAGGATGATTTTTTTATTAAATATTTTTATTTTATAATTAACTTAATTTCACATATCAGCCATGGATTCCCTCATCCTCCCTCCTCCCATCCCTCAGCCTTCCCCCGAAACCCACCCCCCATTCCCACCTTCTCCAAGGCAAAGTCTCTCCTGGGGAGTAAGTCCAGCCT
This sequence comes from Peromyscus nudipes, assembly GCA_902168325.1. Lineage (NCBI taxonomy): Eukaryota > Metazoa > Chordata > Mammalia > Rodentia > Cricetidae > Peromyscus > Peromyscus nudipes. The sequence goes on along the minus strand of CABHPH010161640.1, from coordinate 18,392 downwards.
GGCAGACTCAGTCCAGGCAGGTCCAGTCCCCTCCTCCCTACACCAAGGCTGAGCAAAATGTCCCAGCATAGGTCCCAGGCTCCAAAAAAGCCAGCCCATGCACCAAGGACAGGTCCTGGCTCCACTGCCTGGGGGCCTCCCAGACAGTTCAAGCTAATCAACTGTCCCACTTATCCAGAGGGCCTCACAACTCCAGGGAGGCTACCTGGTAAAGAGGATCCTAAGAAAGACACAGGGATCACCCAACAACAGAGAAATGGATGAGCTCTACATGTAGCACAAATCTTAAAGGGTCTTATTAATGAAAGCAAACCTGGAGCCAGATATTGGCGTGAATGCTGGAAGATCAGAGAAGCAGAACAAGCCACAGCTTCCTCACCTCACCAATTCCTCAGCTGATCCTATTTCTTCAGACCAGAAACCTCATCAAAATGGATCTCAGCTGAACTGCTGCTAAAAGCCTAAAAGCTTAACCAGGCTCTAGTTCCTGGTTTTCAGGCCTTATATAACTTTCTGCTTTCTGCCATCACTTCCTGGGATTAAAGGCTCACTTCCTGGGATTAAAGGTGTGAGTCACCATGCCTAGCTGTTTCCAGTGTGGCTTTAAATTCACGGAGATCCAGATGGATCTCTGCCTCCCAAGTGACAGGATTAAAGACGTGTGCGCCACCATTTTCTGGCCTCTATCTAGTGGCTATTCTGTTCTCTGACCCCAGATAAGTTTATTAGGGTGCACAATATTTTGGGGAACACAATATCACCACATCTACATGAACAAACTGGGGGTGAGGGGGTAATGGAGGGCAAGGGTCTTAGGGAAGAGAGCTTAGGGGAGTGGGAGGTCCCAGCTGGATCAGGAGCAGAGTGGGAGAATGGGGAGGTAGATACCATGATGAATGAAGATCCCAGGGGAATAGGAAGAAGCAGAGTGCTAGAGAGGTCCCCAGAAATCCACAGAGATACTGGCAATGTAGACTACTGGCAATGGTCGAGAGAGTGCCTGAGCTGACCTGCTCTGGTGATGGGATGGCTGAACACCCTGTCTGTCATGATAGAACTCTCATCCAGTGCCTGATGGAAGCTGATGCAGAGATCCATGGCCAAACCCTAGGTGGAGCTCTGGGAATCAAATCGGCAAGAGAGAGGAGGGATTATATGAGCGAGAGATAGTGAGACCATGATTGGGAAAAGCACAGGGACAAATAGCCAAAATAGTGGAAACACATGAACTGTGAACCAATGGCTGAGGAGCTCCCATGGAACTGGACCAGGATGATTTTTTTTAAGTCACATCCATTTGACTACAAATTTTACATCATTTCTTAAAAGCTGAACAATAAAGCATTCTGTAATGTACCACATTTTCTTTACCAGTTTTAATGTTGAAGGAAATCTAGATTGTTTCCAATTCCTGCCTAGTATGAAGAAAGCAGCAATGACCATGTTTGAACAAGTGGCTCTGTTGCAGGAAAAAAGCATCCTTTGGGTATATGCCTAAGTATTGTGGAATATTATTTTAAGGTGTGTTACTTTTGTTTATGGTACACTTGTTTAACTCTGTGAAGCTGTGTTATTGTGCCTGTCTAAAACACCTGATGGTCTAATAAGAACTGAATGGCTACTAGTGAGGCAGGAGAGAGAAGTAGGTAGGGCTGGAAAGAAGAGAGGATAAATAGAAGGAGAAATCTGGGCGGAGGAAGTAGTAGCCAGGGAACAAGGAAGACTCCAGGGGCCAGCCACCCAGCTACACAGCAAGCCATGGAGTAAGAGTCAGATTTCCAGAAGCAAGAGAACAGAAAAAACCCAGAGGCAAAAGGCAGATAGAATAATTTTAAATTAAGAAAAGCTGGGTAGAGATAAGCCAAACTAAGACCGGGTATTTATAATTAAGAATAAGCCTCCGTGTGTGATTATTTGGGAGCTGGGTGGCAGGTCCCCTAAAAAAGCAAAAACAAACAACAACCTTTTGACATTCTAATATGGGCCATATTTACACTTAGGGCTTAAAGTTGAGGGGGGAAAAAGAGAGAGAGAGAGAGGATATGGCTTCATTAAGAGATTCTGCCTGTTGGTAAGCCTTTGAATAGCCAGTATCTTAATTAGGAACAAAAAAATCTAAGTAAAAATGCCGCCACAGTGCAAGCATCAGCATTTTAGAGCTCTAGGAAGGTTGAACACAATGGTAAGGCAGGAGAGAGAAATAGGTGGAGCTGGCAGGCAGAGAGGATAAATAGTAAGAGAAATCTAGGAGGAGGAAGTAGTAGCCAGGGAAGGACGAGGACTCCAGGGACCAGTCAGCTAGCTACACAGCATGCCATAGAGTAAGAGTGAGATTTACAGAAGTAAGAGAACGGGCAAAGCCCAGAGGCAAAAGATAGATGGGATAATTAAGTTAAGGAAAGCTGGGTAGAGATAAGCCAAGCTAACGTTAGGCATTTATAATTAAGAATAAGACTCTGTGTGTGTGGTTTGTTTGGGAGTTGGTAGGCAGGCCTCCTAAAAGAGTAAAAAATAAACAACAACACTGAAAATTGATATAGCCCTCTACTGCTCTATTGGAAGTATAGTTGGTGAAAATCTCTTCCAATTCTGCAGGCTATTTCTTTTTCTGAATAATGTCACTCTTCGCCTTTCAGAACCTTCTCACCTTCATGAGGTCCAATTTATTATTTGTGGATCTCAGTTCCTAGGCTACCAGTGTTCTGTTCAGGAAGTCTTTTTGTGACAATGAGTTCAAGACTATTATTCCCCACCGTTCCTTTTCTTAATCTCAGTGCATCTAATTTTATGCTGAAGTCTTTGATCCATTGGGAGTTGAATTTTGTTCAGATTAATAAGTATGGATATATTTGGATTCTTGTACATGCAAACATCCAGCTATACCAGTACCCATTTGATAAAGATGCTATGGTGTTTTTGTTGTTGTGCAGTGTATATTTCAGACTTCCTAATCAAAAAGCAGGTGTCATAGGTGGGAGGTTCATGTCTGAGTTTTCAATTTTATTCATTTGATCAACATGTTCCTTTTATGCAAATATCATGTCATTTTCATTACTATAGCATTGTAGTACAACTTGTTATCTGAAACAGGGATTCCTCTACCAGTTCTTTTATTATTCACAATTTTGTAGGTATCTTGGACATTTTGTGTGTTTCCATATGAAACACAATTGTCCTTTCAAGATAGATGAAGAATTGTTTTGGAATTTTGATGTGTAGTTCATTGAATCTGTATATTGCTTTGGGTAGGATGACCATTTGTAGTATAGTGATCTTATCATTCCATAGGCATGGGAGATCTAACTATTGGTTCATTCTTCAATTTCTTTCCTCAGTGTCTTGACGTTTGAAGGCCTGCACATAACTTGTGTGACTTGGTTCTTGCCCTCCATTCTGTAAGTCACAAGGATCATACAAAGGTCCTCAGATTTGGAAGCAAGTGCCATTACACAGCGAGCCATTTCACCTGCTCTCTAATTAATTTTCTGTAGATTTGTACTAGAACATAAATTGACATAATGGGTTAAATTTTATTAGAGTATACAGTCAATTTTTACTCCATTCCAGAAGATTTTCAAGTTCTGTAAGAATTCAATCAAGCAATTAATAGTCTATTCTCCTAAACTGACAAAAATGTTGTTTGCAAACTCTCTAAATTCTATTAAAAGGTTAAAACAGCAAACTTGTATGCTCTTGTATCAATGACTTGTATTGTATTCATTGACCTCTGTACTTGTTAATTATATGTTCATTAAATTCTGAAAAGAGAGATATAGATGGATAGGTGGAGATGTAGAGCTGGGTAGAGGGTTACAAAAAGAGAGAAAGAAACTGGGAAAAGTAGAGGAGAAGGAAACTAAATATATGTTAGCTTTTATGTACCCATTAAGAGAAAAATAATTACTAAGAATACAATTTGGGGGAAAACATATAATATACCATCTCTAATTAGACAAGATATTAAACTATTTTAATTTGGCTCAAGTTATTTCTGCTGTAGTTTTTATTTTGAGCATTGCTTGGGGTCATATCAAGAATAAGCAAAGAACACAATGTGTGTATGAATTTAAGCATGTGCTTTTGTAACCATCAGTTCTGGTTACTGGAATTGAGAGCACTGTAAAATAATATTTCACTTTCATTAAATTCATGCATTCACACTCTGTTTTCAGGCCATAAATAAATACTGATAATGCTTGGTCATTTTGCTTCTTGTTAGTGTTAATAACTATTAATCTTGTAGTCTCTCAGAAAGTCAGGTAAACCCACTAGCAGGACATTTTCTAAGTCGTATACTTATGTACCTAATGGCAGTCTATGCATATTTGAAAACTCATTTTCTCATTTCCTACTACGTGTGTTTACTGATTGCTCTTCCTATACATATTTGAATGGTTGTGTCATGTTTGGACATTTTCCCATTTGGAAGATTGTTCATAAATCTTATTTTCTATAATTGCATTCAAACAAATCCCACCAACAAGAGCCATTTCAGCTCCAGTGGTTCTTCTTACTGGCATGATCCATAACATGTGTCTATTTTACAAATGAATGACTTGTGTTTTATATATAAAACATTGGCACTGTGTCCTTTGGCTGTCATTCATGAAATTATAAACCAAGAACTTACACATTTGTTATTTTCCAAGTCTGTATCTTCCTCTCATCTAAAAACTCCATCTATCATAACATTTACTAGCACTGAAGACCTGCCTGTCTTTTCAAAACTGATTATGCAGTTTAGGGGAAGCTGTTACTGAAATGGCATAAAGTAAAGCTAGATCAGATGGTTCAACGTACCAAAACAAATGATATTTTGAAACGAAATTCAAATTTGATCACTTTCTCCGATCATTCTGGAAACCATTCTGTAATAAAATATTTATTACCATTAATCCATGTGCAGAAGCATCTTTTCCAAATGCAGCACAGGATCAGATATTTTCCAACAACATTTAGTCAGAAATAAATAAATAAAACTTTCTTGGAAAGGACAATGAAAAATTTTACATAGATAAATTTAGAAATGGTTAATTTTCATAAAAACATGTGAAGCTTCACACAAAACTTTGTGTTTTTAAATTATAGGTATCAATATAAACTGTGATACCTCTAGTTTCACAATTTTATATAATCTGTATGTCCACCTATTTGTTTGTATGAACAATTACTATACAATCTAACACAATTCTCCATTCCTTGAATTTAAAAATAAGCACATTTCACAGAAAAAGCAAATGAAGGACACATACATTTATAGTAAGAAATACCTAGTAAAAGTATTTTAATTTTAGCACTGAAAATAAACAATAAGTTGAAAACATATAAGTATCCATTTAATAACAACACCTCTGTGTTTTATGTTCTTTCTCTTTTAAAGGACTTACAGCTTCATCTAGGATATATTAAGTATGATTTCACATTATATGGGTGCTGAAAGTTGATAATTTCTAATGTTATAATATTAAAATGCAACTAGAACTGGACTTTTTTTTTTTGGTTTTTCGAGACAGGGTTTCTCCGTGTAGCTTTGCGACTTTTTCCTGGAACTCACTTGGTAGCCCAGGCTGGCCTCGAACTCACAGAGATCCGCCTGCCTCTGAGTGCTGGGATTAAAGGCGTGCGCCACCAACACCCAGCTGACAATGGGATACTGTCATTTGTGGCATAGATATGGCACTAGAGCTGATTGTTGCTAGTAAAAAAATGTGATTATATTAACTTATCAATTCTTCCAATACATTAGTGCAAATGAAATAGTTTGCTAAACTTAATTTAGTATTGCCTCATGTATTATGTGACAGCTGATTGAAGGACACAAAATCTATGGATTTTCAAGTTCTGTATCAGTATTATCTTTAATTTTAAAGTCAGTTTAGATGCTACTC
>CABHPH010161640.1:0-12494 GCA_902168325.1 Peromyscus nudipes | reverse complement strand
CTGTATCAGTATTATCTTTAATTTTAAAGTCAGTTTAGATGCTACTCCATAAAAACAGACTGCCCTCTTAGATGACTCAAACAGAACCATTTGCATTTTTGGACAAAGAAAGACTAGAACATAACCATCAAAAACAATGGACAAAACACAGATTTGTTACAAAAATACTTTATTAGAGAGACATTCTATTTATCTAGAGGGGAAACAAATTAACATCAGTTTCAGTTAGGCTACCTTTGTTATGCAAAAATTAAGACAGAAACTAATCTGTTTGAAACATTTGGCTGTTATTTCTCTGATTCTGTTTTCTAAACCTGGCTAAACAGCTTAACTGAAAAACAGTGAAAAGAATGATTATCAGCATTCATTTAATCCTTAGAAATATTTATGGATATATTGATTTATCTAGTTATTGTGTGTGTGTGTGTGTGTGTGTGTGCTCACCTATATGTATGTGCACAACATGTGTGAAGTATCCTACAGATGTCAGAAGAGGGCATCAGATTCCCTGAAACCAATGTTAAAACAGTTGGGAGCTGCCATGCAAACCCTTTTTCTGTAAAGTAACAGTGAGTGCTCTTAATCTCTGAGCCATCTGTTGACCACCTCTGATCTAATTTTAACTTTATGATGGTCCACTGATACCTAGAAACAGCAAATGATTCTAATGAAAAGCTATTGAAATAGTTTGCCATTTTTATTTACATATTAAAGCGTTAAAGTAATATCTGTGTGCCTCCTTCAGTTCAGAAAATACCGAAGCAGCGGCGTCCAAATAAACCATACCTCACGTGATGAAAGTACAAATATCCTCTACTACCTAACCACTGTTCATTCATATCTGGTTGAGGAACCTGAGAATGCCTATTTTGCTGTAGTCTAACCCAGGTTGAACGCTGTCATAAAGGAAAGAAAGGAGAGGAATGGAAAGGAAAGAAGTGGAAAGGAAAGGAAAAGGAAAGAAAAGATTAAACCCAATTCTTTCTTCTCTATTTGTCCATTTAACTGTACATGGATATGTTTGCTAGGTTTACTTACTTTGTGGATATAATGCAAAAATAATACTGTTCTGAGATATTGTTGCAATGTATCATTTTGTGTGTGAATTGGTAGAGCCATCTAATGCAAATACAATATAATGAACCACTTATAAATAAATGTATTATAAAAAACATAATTAATTAAAATGAACTTGACAGTTAGGGCAGAATATGAAATTAAAAACAATTTGAAGCTACGTCAAAACATCAAGTTTGCCACATTTAAGAAGCCAAACTCTTAGTAAAAAGGGAATTCAATATGATATTAAACTTAATTAACAGTGCTTAACGTCTTCCAGTATTTCTCTGTTTACAACTATCTTACGTGGAAAGGTAAAAGAATGAGGGCTAAACACTGAAGAAGCCAAGCATTGCTTTTAGTCTCACAGAGCCTGCCATACAATGAAGTTCGATGATTATCATGAAAATAGTAAAACCAGTAGGTTGCAATTATGATCTGGAAATTAGCCAAAATGGTTCTAATATTGCTCACAAAGTCTTAACTCTTGCTCAAACATTCTTGGCTTCTGTTTTAATGAAGACTTGAATTTATAATTTATAATTGAGGAAATGACTATGAATAAAACACTTGATCTGCAAGCATGAAGACCAGAATTAAAATTTCAGAGCCCAGGTAAACACCACATAAAGTTAGTGGGATTCCTGTAATTATAGGAATGTTCTGTGATTACAGAACACATGAGGCATAAATTGAAATGACTAGTCTTCAGTTCAGCAGGAGATTCTGCCTTAACGTATAAGATAAAAAGTAGTAGACAAAGACAATGTCAACAGTGGGTTCCAATAGGCATAATCACCTAGCCAATCCTGCACCCACACACATTCAAAGACACACATGCTCATACACACCACACACATAAAACAAAATAATGATCTGAATTTAGAAAATCTCTGTAAGCCTCACTTGGAGAGGAAATCAAAAACTGTAATGGTACCATGGACTTGATATTGTGCAGTAGCAAATACATCCTGCTATCAAATGAAAATGAAATAAACAAATAAAAACACATCAAGCATAATAAAATATAAATTAATGTCTGAGAACCATGAACGCAAGGGGTAGAGTTAACCATTTTGACATGTGAATTCAACACTTTTGAACATTATTTCAATAACTTAAATGCTCTGGTGAAACCTTTTTTTCTGAAAATATATCTTTATTTCAAAGACAATTAACTTCCCTACACCTTGCAGCCAATTTAATTATATGTCTTCAGATTATGTAAGACAATGTATTTAACCCACTGTCCTACTGTGTACTCAGCATGTTTAAGTTTAACCTGCCTTTAAGAAAGCAGTATAATCAACCTTTACTATGCCTTAGATTTCCCATGTAATCAGAATTGACCTCCTAAGCTAAATGCATAGTTTTAAATATAATGATCTGCTCCTGACCTAAAATAATGCATATGAATTTGTATATTTTTTGGTAATCATTTGCTGAAAGTCACAAGCAGGTTGAAAGCAAACATAAACAAAGAAAAGATTCCATAAATGTTTGAAGCAAAATGTTGATATATGTTGATAACATGTCTTTGAAGTTTTAAGGGTTACTCTGGGTCAGCTGAGGTCAGTAAATGACTTCTGTCTTTGTACACCTCTATTAAACATATCTGCAATAAAAAGACACATTATTCCTTTCTCATACTTTTTTTTCAGATCTGTTCAAAAAAGGCACAGAAAAACTCTTTGTTTAGATGCATAAACACAGAGTAGACACAGGCACATCATACATAGGCACAGACTCATACAGCAGATACACAGATAGGCCAAAAGCCACAGATAACAGGCATAGGGAAGACAAGGAAGAAAGTTGAAAAATTCAAATTTTGCCTGGTACATGTTCAAAATAGTCCAATAAGTTTCTGTCTTTACTGTTCTATACAAACTTGATACAGTATATAAAGAAGCAGATGAATATTTCCACTGACTATCTGTAGTTTAAGGATAGGAAATCAATAGATATATTTAAAATGAAGATAGTAAGTAATAACTGATAAAATAAATGGTTTATTTTATTGATAAACATGAATATAGGGTTACAGAACTAGAAAAATATCAAAACCACTGATAACATGTGGTACAGAACATATGGTACAAAATAATATATGGTACAGAAAGACAAGAAGAGGCTGAGGTATTCTAAGTATCTTTAGGTAAGCAATAAAGATATAATTGAAATTTTTAGTATTTAAACTATTATTTTCCACATGGAAAAAATACAAACACTCTCAAAAGTATGATTAAATTATGTTAGGTTTCCTATACAAGGGGTATTATAAACATAGGATAAGGATATGGCAAATTTAATAAAAAATGTCATAACTCACAGTATAGGAAATTGAGTCTAAAGTTGAGATGGCTTCACCAATTTATTCACAAGCTGAAATGAACAGGAAAGTGGAGAATGCTGAAATGTTGATAGAGTTATTCCTGTCTTCATTTCATAACACAGAGAAATTGCAAACAACCTAGATGGCCATCAACTGAAGAACTGATAAACAAAATATGGTGCACAATGGAGAATTACTCAGCTGTTAAAAAAATGACATCATGGAATTTGAAAGCAAATCAATGGAACTAGAAAGAAAAAAATCAAACTGAGTGAGGTAACCCAGACCGAGACAGACAAACATGTTGCGTACTCACTTTTAAGTGGACATTAGCTGGTAAGTGAAGGATAATCATGCTAAAATCCACAGACGCAGAGAGGCTAAGTAATAATGATGACTCAAGGAGGAATGCATGGAACTGCTTGAGAAGGGATGAAAGAATAGATTTCGTGGGTGGACTGGGGGCAAGTGGTGAAGGAAACAGGCGGGATGGAGGGGGATGGAGGGATTGAGCACAGAGAGAAATGACTAGAATTAGTGTAGGGGCAGCATTTTGGGGCAATGTGGTCACCTAACACAATGGAAAATCCCTGGAATCTAAGGATGACTTTACCTGAGACTCCTAGTAATATGGGAGATATAGAGCCTTATGTAGCCATCTTCTGTAATTAAGCAAGGTTTCCAGGGGTAGGACAGGGGCATCAACCCTGCCACAAAACCTTCAACCTACAATTTTCACTGTCTGCAAAATGTTCTGAGCTAACAGTTGCTCAGAACTTGTGGGAGCTGCCAACCAATGACTGGTCCAACTTGAGGTCCGAGCCACTGAGATAGCCCATGCATGACACTGTCTGTATGTCCAGGAACCAGAGTCTGCATAGCCAGGAGACATATGATAGAACCAAACACTTCTGGTAAAAAGAAAACAAAAAGTCAATTAAATGATTCCTAATGATATTCTGGTATATTTGTAGACCGGACCCTAGCATAATATCACCAGAGAGGCTTCATCCAGCAACCGATGGGAGCAGATGCAGAGATCTTCAGTCAAACATTAGGCAGAGCTCAGGGAACCCCACAGTAGATGGGGAAGAAGTATTGTAGGAATCAGAGGGGTTGGCACACCAGGAGAACAGGGCCCACAGAATCAACCAAGCAGAGCTCATTGGGGCTGATAGAGACTAAAGCGACAATCGGGGAACCTGTATGAATCTGAGCTACCTCCTCTGCATATGTGCTATGTTTGTACAGCTTGGTATTTTTGTGGGACTCCTAACAGTGGGAGTGGGTGGTATCTCTGACATCCTTGCCTGCTTGCTGGACCCTTTTCTTCCTACTGGGTTCTCTTGTCCAGCCTTGATATAAGGGTATATACCTAGTCTTACAGTGACTTGTTACACTATGTTTGATGAATTCCCTAGGAGGCATGCTCTTTTTGAAGGGACATGGAGGAGTGGATCTGGGAGAGAGGGGAGGTGTGCTGGAGGGGGAACTTGGAGGAGTGGAGGGAGGGGGAACTGTTGCCAGTGTGTAATATATGAGAGATAAATAAATGATAAATAAATAAATAAAAGCTAAAGATCTTGGGACGCAAAAATTTAAGATCATTTCTCTGGACCATCTTAGAACAATTGAACATGCCAATCTATCCAATTTACAGTATTTTACGTTTTCCCTGAAGTCATAAATCTTTTCTTTTCTGACACTGTCGTATATTCTCCTGGCTACCCTCGTTTAACTCCAAAACAATTTTGAAGCACTGCCCTCATATCTGAAATGTCCTTTTGGTTTCTCATTTTCACACTGATGGATTACTTATTTGACTGAAAAATCTTATGAAGAGCATTAAAAATTATGGATCAGAAGTTAGGAAATGGTCACACAGAGACTCCATCCAGCCTCTTTAAATGTCTTCCTGTAAGGAGGGAATTACATTACACAACTTGACTTTTAATAAAGTAATTGACTTTAAACTGCATCTTAAAAAGAACATTTGCAGCTGCTTAGGGGATATTCTAATCACCCACAAAGAATATTGTGAATTCAATAATAACCACTGCATTATAATAATGCATGTGTACTAAGTGTGAATAAAAAATATTTCTTTTAATTTTGAGATTATAGTACAAGCTTATATCATTTTCCCCTTCCCTTTCCTACCTCAAAAATATCTCATATATCCCTTCTTGCTGTTTTTTTTTTTAATTCATGGCCTCCTTTGTCACTAAGAGTTCACACACACACACACACACACACACACAGAAAAATAAATGAAGGAAAATATTTTTTTTTCAATTTTTCTTTCAGTATCATATAATATTTTAACAATAAGGTGGCTTCAGATACAGAGCAACATTTTCTCTGAGACATCCTTTAGTGTGAATAGCTTGAGAGCTCAACAGATGAACCATATTTGATGGGGGATTATATCACTTCTGAGATCACAGCACCTCAATTTGAATGACTTCACTTCACCTTTTGAGTGAAAGGGTGATAAATATAATCTAAGAAGCACAAGCTTTGGACAATTCGCTTTGATTTCAGAGATTATTATAGATAGGTACATGACATCTATCCTGTTGTATAATTAGGACCTTCACAAGCACATTTATATCTGCTTTCTGGTTGAAGCCAACAGGAAATAAACACTACAAGGAGATTACACTTGCACATTCTACAGGAAATTTCAAGTCTTTCTGTTATTCCTTCAAAAAGACATTCCTTCTCATATATACATATATATATATATACATATTCATTCAAAATGGAGCTAACAAATATAGATACAACAAATAATCTAGAGACATTATTAATGATAATGTCTTGTCCTTACTGTTTTATAGGCATGGCCCTTTTAGTGATCCTCACTATAGCCCTCATATAATTTTTTAAAAAAAAGTCTTGAAGTTTACAGGCCAAATATATACTAAACTAGCCAATTATTTATTACTCAACCCAACATATATCAGTTTAAAAAATCTTACTGTTTAAAGAATAGAAAACTTGTTAAGAAATAAGTGCATATTTTATTGAAGTATGTAGGGTTTTTATTCTCAGGTACTGTATTTTAACCAGAATTTTATACATTGTTAAATTATTTTAAATTATCTTCTTATTTTATTCCTGTAGATTCTGAAATGCACAGTTTTTTGGGTTTTTTTTCATGACATAACCATTTGGGTTAAACAGAAATAAGCCTTTACCCCTCAAAGAATTTCAAAATATATATTATTAATTTATGATGAAATGTCATTTAATAAAAACATTTAAAAAGACTCCTTCCCAATGAACTTAAGTGCATTAGCAAATGACTTACATATCTCACCTAATTTAGGTCTAGAATGTCTGACTTTTTTTCACATAATCTTAATGTATTAGCTTCATTTTGAATATTAAATAAAAATATGTTATGACTATCTCATATTAATATCTGGATTTCATTCAATGTTTAATAAATACCAAAGCATATGCTAAATTATATATATTTATATATATACACATATATACATTTATATAAGCACTTATTAATTTTCCAGTTCTGCATTAGCATAAGTGTTATCAGCATTCTTAGATAAACAAGGCTCTGTGTTGCTGGAGTATGAAGTGTCCTATGCCAATGTGCTTTGTCTAATAGTAGATGACTCTTGAATATATAGCATCATGTTTCAGTTTTCTATTTTGCTTCATTGATCTAAATGTCTATTTTTATATCACCATCACACTGTTTTTATTACTACAGCTTTGTAATATAGTTTGAAATATAGAATCATCACTATTACAACATTGGTTTAGTTGTTTGTTTTTGCTCAAGACTGGTTTAGCTATTTGAGGCCTTTTGAGCCCAAATGCAAATATGAATTTGAGGATGCTATTTTCTATTTCTGTGAAAGACAATATGGTGATCTGGATTGAGATTGCATTGAAGTACTTTTGGTAAAGTGTTTATTTTTCCAATACTAGTTCGTAATGTTGTATTTCTCTGGTCCCACCCGGCCCCATGGTCCCACCAGGCCTCATGGTCCTGCAGCCGCTTATAAAATAATCAATCAGAGGCTTAATATTATTTACAAACTGTATGGCCTATGGCATACAGAAAGGCATCCCACAGCACTAATTCAAGCATTCCATGGGTTTTCACCTTTGCTAGAAAAACATTATGTAGAGTTCCCACTATCCTATTTTTAATGCACATATTTCTGCTACAGATCCAGTTATCATATCTGTTTTTAAAACTCCCCTTTTTTAGCCAGTGTACTGGATTAGTGACCTTTTTTCCCTCGCCGCTGTTGTATTTGCAGATATTATGCTTTCATTGTGTTTTTTATTCAACAAAATCACAGTTTTAAAGCAGGAAAGAGGACTTAAGTCTAGGAAGAAACACTTTGGTTTTCTCTTGACAAGAAATGTATTTTTTTTAACTGCTTTAGGGCAGTTTGGATTATTATGGCACATATCTCAGAAGCACTAAACTGAAAATGCAGCAGCAAAGTAGAGATCATAAGTGTGGCAATATTTTAGCCGCACCTGCCAGGGCTTTTAATTTTTTTGGTTTGTTTGTTTCAGATGAGCTGATTACTCATATCAGTGCATATTTTTATTAATTTAATTTTTTATGTAGGCAGCCAAAAAGGACCACTTAACTGGGTAAATAAAGTAAATGTTTTAGATTTGTTATCTTTGGTATGACCTAAAAGTCATTTAATATCACTTAAATAGTCCAACTTAAGTGCTAGCATTATTTTTCTTTCCTGAATATTAAACGGACTTGGTCTAATTGAAAACTCTCAAAGAGATACAATTACAGAAGAGTCAGAAACCAAAAGTTTGCCACTATTTGATCATGGCCTTACAAAAAAGAAACTAATATTCCCATGTCTTATTGTAAAGCCTGCTTCTTGGTTTAATTCTTTTTCTTTCAATATTTTCCACCAAAATTTTGCTATTTGCTAATGTGATTGTGAGACTTTCTGCATTACAGCTTTCACTTAATGGAAAACTAAGAAATTTAGAATCCAATTTCATTGTAGTCATGAAGCAGAACTCTTCTAAATTATCCAGGAGACATTGGGAAGTAGCAGTGAATAAGAAGTCTATTATAAGTTAAAGGATTAAATATCATTTGCCCGCATAATCTTGCACCTTGCCATACTGAAAGAAGTGAGTGATGGATAAACACTGATTTATCATCTTCCCATGATTTTCTATAAGGCTTATCTTTAAAACTATATCACTATGTAAGTACTGTGGTACACACACACACACACACACACACACACACACACACACATACATATATACAGAATAAAGTTTGTGTGTAGCTAGAAGCTTTCCTGTGTCCTGCCCAGTCCTGAAGCTGCTTAGACCCACAAAAACACAGAGGCTTATATTAATTATAACTGCTTGGCCATTAGCTCAGGCTTAATACTGACTATCTCTTACATTTAAATTCTTATCTATGTTTAGTCACATGGCTTGGTACCTTTTCTCAGTTCAGCCTTCTCATCCTGCTTCCTTTGTGTCTGGCTTGTGACTAATAACTCTGCTTTCTTCTTGCCCAAATTCTCCTCATCTGTTTATCCTGCCTATACTTCCTACCTGGCTACTGGCCAATCAGCATTTTAGTTATCAACCAATCAGAGCAACACACATTCACAGCATACAGAACGGCATTCCACAGCATTTGTGCATGTTTCACTACTGGTAACAAATTGTATTTTGAATATTCTTGAGCTTTTTGAAAATAGATTATGTTTACAAATAGGGATGATTTGATAAAGTATGCATATATGTATATGAATGAAGCTACATGGCCGTCAATAGCAAGACAAAGAATAAATCAACCATAAAGCAATATTAGCAATAGAAACAGTGAGTCTGTCATATTGTTTATCTAAGGCATTACAGCTCTGTAAACAACAGTGCCCAGAAAGTTGGTTCCTGAAGCATAAGGAGAACTAAAAGTTTTTCACCCACAGAGGAGAAACAGAGAAATCCTACCCAGTATTGTATCATTGTAAATGTAAATTTAGGAAAACAATAAAAGAAACAAAAGGGAGAGAGAGAGGAAGGACAAGCATGCAA
Source organism: Peromyscus nudipes (assembly GCA_902168325.1). Taxonomy (NCBI): domain Eukaryota; kingdom Metazoa; phylum Chordata; class Mammalia; order Rodentia; family Cricetidae; genus Peromyscus; species Peromyscus nudipes. The sequence goes on along the minus strand of CABHPH010161640.1, from coordinate 3,019 downwards.
GAAAGAGAATGCACACACGAAACACAAAGAAATATTGAAAAATCAAAATGGCATGAAAGATAGATAAACCTAACAAAATGGTACTGAAAAACTCTCTATATGTAGAAAAAATGACCTTAACCTTCCTTCTTGCCCTGTGCGCAGATCAATTACAAACAGATTTAAGATCTCAGTGGTAAACCTGAACCTCTGATACTTCTAGAAGAAAGTTTAGGGAGGACCATTCAGGATATAGATATAGACTCATGTAATAACACCCTTCGTTGACTCTTGTCTCCCATGGAATAGGACCAGCCATCAACAACTATAATCATGAAACATGCTAAACAAACAAACAAACTTCAGTAGATTATGGATTCCTGTAACACTACAGAAGAGACATCCTAGAGAGTGGGAAAATAATGGCTGGCTATAAATTTGATAGGAGATTGTGTTCAGAATACAGAATGAATTAAAAGTAACTGAACCCCAGTAAAGCAATTAACCCAAATAAAATGTAGGCTATGGAACTGAACAGAAAGCTCTCAGAAGAAATGCATATAGCTAAGAAATATTTTAAGTTGAAACGTTTAAATAATAATATAAGTGGTCATCACATTAAACCTATACATATATCTTTAGCATCACAGATGAAATAGGTGAAAATTAGTTGACATTAAAACAATTCAAAGAACAATCTTACAGCTTTTTAAATTAATCTTTTATAAAATATCCTTGAAATGAATCACATTCAGAGCAGAAAAAAGTGTGCAAAATAGACTTTTTCTTTTTATATGCAAATATTTCTAAAGAAATAAAACAGAAAATGATCTAAGAAGAGATGTAATTAACATAATAGCTGCTTGTATCAAATAAATAATGATCATTGATCAAAAGCCATGATATACTAAAACTTGTAAGAACAAATCGCTAATAAATCTGGAGACATAGTTAGAAGCAAAGAAAAGATTTCCCTTGCACTGATGCATATCAGAAAATTAAGGAAATTTACCCTCTGAGTTATTGTCATCTCCCCAAGTACATTTATAGATTTAGTTTTTACACTGTTAAACAGAACACAGCTGCTAGTTCATTCATTTTTTTCACAAATGTTTCATATTTCTGATAGAAATATGCCATTCAAAATACTAGGTTCCCAAAAACAATACTACAAATTCTTTGAGCTCAAATCCACTCTTCAAAGTGCTCTAACTTGATGCTTCCTGCATGTGAACTAATGAATGGTTCTACAACCCTTGTCAAAAACCCATTGACTGGGGAGAATATATGCCCTGAGAGCTAATTTCCCCTTCTGATTTTGCTGGAAAGACATGTCAATCAAAAGTCTTCTGAATATTCATGCTTATAAAGAGAACTAGATGCACCCTTGATGAGAGAATATTCCATTTGCAGCATGAAGAAGTGAATGCAGAGAGCCTCGGGGCTACTCACGTGCTGAGAATAAGTGAGTGCTGTGAGTTAAAGCTAAAAAAAAATGACATTTATAAAAGATCATTTGAGTCTCAGAGAAGGTTGGGCCGTCATGGCACACACCTTTAATCCCAGCACTTGGGAGGCTGAGACAGGCGAATCTCTATGAGGCCAGCCTGGTCTACAGAGCAAGTTCTAGGACAGCCAGGGCTGTTGCACAGAGAAACCCTGTCTCTAAAGACAAAACAAAACAAAAATAGTATCAAGGTTCAGAGAACATCTCAGAGGAGGTGTCAGGAAAACAATGGCAGTTGGATAATGAAGATAAGGTCTGCAAATCATGATCATTGGGGTGCAATACACAGAGTCATTGTAATGATGAACTCATAGCAGCTGGGTTATATGATCTGGGGCCACAATGTACTGCCCCTTTGTATAATCAGTCATGGATGGCTAAGGGGCTCATGGGTCCCCCCTACTCTTTACTCCTGAATAAATAGGCCACCAATAGATTCTAAGAGAAGCCATTGTCTTCAATTATGTGACCACTACTTAGCATAGAAAACTCTATTGGCTAGCTCCCAACCCATTTGTCACCTAGACCATGTGTACTTTACGTTGAAATTCTGCACCCAAACTTTCTCTAAAAGTTCTTTCTCATTATATAACTTTCCTGAACATTTTAATGGGATATATTACACAGTCATTTACCTTTCCAATAAAAATATGTTTATCTTTTTCTCTATCTTTTTCTCATTAAATAATTGTCACTCAGGCATGGTTTCTCAGCTACAGAAGACGTTTCCTTCACAATTGGTCGTAGGTGATTAGACAGTTTATTTAAGCAAAACATAAGCACAAATGAAAAGTACACTGTTGATAGTAAACTGTGAACCTGTCTCCTTTCTTTTCCCTCTTGAGGATGGAGTTATTTTAAGTAGCTTGGGTACTGTAAAGCTATGATAACTGGGGAACAACATAGTATCTGTTGGAGTTTGAAAGATAACGGCCCCCACAAGGAGTCTATTAGGAGGTGTGGCCTTATTGGAAGACGTGTGTCACCATGGGGATGGGCTTTCAGGTCTCTTTTTCTCAAGCTTCCCTCAGTGTGACAGTCAGTTGACTTCCGGTTGCCTGCAAGAGGTAGTACTCTCTGCTCCAGCACCACATCTGCCTGCATGCTGTCATGCTTCGTGTCATGATGATGATGTATTGAACCTCTGAAACTATAAGAAAGCCACCCTAACTAAATGTTTTCTTTATAAGAGTTATCGTAGTCATGGTGTCTTTTCACAGCAATAGTAAAACCTAAGACAGTGTGCAAACTACCACATTGTATGTATGTGCTCATCTTAACCGTCTATATGAGTGAGAAGGACATTTTTTATTTTATTTTATTGTTCCAAGTCACAAGAAGACTAGGGGTTTTAATATCAATTTATTTATTTTATATTAAGCAATGCTGTCCTAGCTACAAGGAAAATTCAGAAGTGTACTTCTTACAAGAATATGTTTAAAAACATTTCAGAATCCCAGGGATCATTTTGATGCTTACTGAGTACACTTACAAATTAATCCCATAATAAAGACAAATGGAATTAATTCCAAT
>CABHPH010161639.1:0-57073 GCA_902168325.1 Peromyscus nudipes | reverse complement strand
TTTTTTTTTCCTTTCCAGCTTTGCGGGTCACAAGGAATCTACTCCTAACTCCCATTGTAACTACCATGTAGCCCATCTGCTGAGCACCTACTATGAGCCCTTGAACTTTACTGAGGTAAGAGAGAGAGAGAAAGAAGTTGTACAGCCAAGCTCACATAAGTAAGTACAAGGTTGGAACTAAAAATACAGACTTCTAGGATTGTTAACTGCTCAGCCCTAAATGGGACATCTACATCCCATGTCAACCCCAAGGCTCAGGGAATAACATGGGAGAAGGGTCAGAAAGGAAGCAAGAGCCTGAAGATGGAGAGGAGTGACATTAAACACTGTCTCCTGGATATGACATGGTCATTGTAAGTACGAAGTCCCAGTACTGTGGCTACCTGCATTGATATTCTGACCCAGATGCGAGAGGACTGTATGGAGCATCACCTGTCACTGACCCATTGAGGGTGGGGCAATCATTTTTATTCAGTGATGCCACTAGTAAGTTGCCCATGATTGAGTAGATAACTTCACACCACGGCACACATAAACAACCCTAATTAAACTCAGTGTTAATTTTTTTTAAATACAGGAACGGAAGAGAAGGAGGCATTGGGAAAAAGGAGGGGATCCAGAGGACTGGGTAGGAGATAAGATTGGGGAATTCAGAGCAGATGTGATCAAAAACATTATATGCATGCATGAAATTGTCAAAGAATACAGTAAAACGGAGATGGCAAAAAGCAATACCCACACAGACCAGGGTTCCCAGCACAGTCTTTGCAAACAGTCCTGGTAGCTCGCCTCGGTAGGAATGTCAACATTTATCAGTTTGCATCTTCCCTCATGTCAATCTATGTCATTTTGGATCTTCCCACGGCCCAAGCGCTTGCAAAACAATTTACTAAAGATATTTGCCGCTTCTAGGCCTTTTGAGGAAATAGAAACTGAATTTACATTACCATCTTCCTTTTCACAATGAAAGAGAAACTTATATTCAGTCATTTTATTCATTAAATGAGTACATACCTAGCGCCTGCCACTGCCCAGTATTATCCCATACCTTTGGAAAAGAACAATGAGAAACAAAAATGAATTTCTGTCTCATTGATGTTTATATTAAAGGAAAACTGGGTATGAATAAACAATAAACAACTCAAAGGCAGGCTGGATGAGCTATCATGAAACACTGTGGTTTTTATTTCAGCCACCTGCCAATCCAATGCCATCATCCAGCTCACTTTTACAAAATACAAGCCTCACTGCCTCTCTGCTCTTTGCATCGGCTGTGTGGTGTGGGCCTTGGACAGTGCCATGCTGCTGCCAGAAGCAGCCTGGTGAGCTCTGGTCAGATACCTCTACTCAGGTGAAGCCAGGACTCTTAGCTCCAGAAAAAAATTTCAGGGCAAGCCAATAGAAGGCAAAGTTGGAGTTTACCAGGAAGATATTTATTTTAATGGAGAATTAAACATGAAAGAGCTGGGTGCAAGAAAGAGAAACACACAGGAAAATATGAGGACCACTCAAGTATGGGTGTAGACTACTTAAAAGAGAATCTGACTTAAGTGTCTCTGCAGAAACTATATATATAAGACAGCAGTAGCCTCTGAAGTTACATCCCAAAGGGTCAGTTAAATAAGATCATAGGATGATTCCCAAGGTACAGTGAGTGGGTATCATTATAGCTGGTGGGTAAAACACTAAATCACAGGGGTGCTTGGGAAGGTAAGATGTTTTTCATTCTTACATTATTGACTGATTTGTGTGTGTGTGTGTGTGTGAGAGAGAGAGAGAGAGAGAGAGAGAGAGAGAGAGAGAGAGAGAGAGAATGAGAATGAATAAGCATGTGTGGAGGTCAGAGGACAACCTGTGAGAGTTAGTTCTTTCCTTTGACTGTACGAGTCCCAAGAAAGTCGAGTCATCAAGCTTGGGAGCAAGCTCCCTTACCTGCTAAACCATCCTGCTGGCCCAGTTAACATGCTTTTGTTGTAAATTCTTGCCTCTAGCTAATAAATCTTCCACTGGACTTCAGTCTGTGGGACTCCTTTTCTATCCCACGTCCCTTCACTGTTCTGGTCTTTCTAGTCTGCCTAACTCTGATTACAACTACTCTGCTTTTCTGATCTCATCTGGTCTGAAGTCAGAGTAGTTTTGGTTTCTGCTCCATCTTCCAGATGGATCTCTTATCACAGCTCCCTTGGCCAACTTCTCTGCAAGTGTACTGACCCATAGATAGACCAGGCTGATGTCCCACCTCATCCTCCACTTTTGCATTGTGCTAGGCCTACATGGGTCCTTCGACATAAGGCTAAGGAACTCCATGACTCACCCCAACTATCCCCTAAAAGGTGAGGCTTCTTTGTTTATCCTTGTGGTGCTAAAACCCATATGTATGGAGCTTATTATTTGACAGAAAAAAACTAATGAATGGGTAGGATACCTCAGTGGTCAATTTGTGATATCAGGGACACAGAACAGAGCACAAGGGGTTATTAATTTCTGGCCAGAGGATGAGTAGCTGTCATATTTCATAACTTCTATATATTCTACAAGCCAGACATTGGCTAAACATGACAAGCAGGCCAAATGTATTCCAACAGCTATTTTTATGGATTAAATCTCGTTAGAACACAGCAACTCCCATTCATTTACATGTCATGTCATCTCTGGCATCTTCCACTCTCCAATAATAAAGTCAAAACACTGTCACAGAAGCCGTATGGCCATGAAGTATAAAATGTTCCCTTTCTGGATCATAAAATCACAAAGTCTAGTGACCTCTAGTGTAGAGTGTGCCTGTCAAAGTTGGACTGATTAAATTTCTAAAATGTACACAATTCACATAGCTCCTCTCCAAGTTGGCCAGAAAAAAAAGATAGAAAATAAGCCAATAGTTATGGTGGTTAGAGTAATGAATGTGGAATAAGCCAAAGGAGAGACTCTGAAAGCAGGATGTCCTGCTGCTCTTTTCTGGAAAAGATTTGGCTTTTTTTTTTCTTTCTGACAGAATTAGTATGATTGTGCTTAGTATTACAATTCAACAACTTAAATGAATATTCTCCCAAGGAGATGGAAGCCATGGGCATATAAAAATATCCTGTGCATTTTCAATGCAGACAACATGATTTATTGAGCACCTAAATATAGATAATCTTATCATCACAATAATTCTTGCATAATTCTGAGTGTTTGAGAAGTATTGGTACAGCATGGGGCAGGGTAGACAGGAAGGGGGCTGTGAGGTAGAGTTCAACTTACAGGAAGTACCTTGGGTGGTACGCTCAGGACTTATACATGGAAGAAAGAGAAGGGAGCCTTTATAGGAAATGGGAGAAATTTAGAAGCAATGAAATTACAAGGTCTCAGCATAGCCCACAGGGAAATCTGAAACTCGAATGTTCTTCCAGAACTGTGCCCAGGGAAGTGCAGGTGGCTGACCTTTTTGAGTATGCAGTGGCCAGTCCTTTAGAACAGACTACTTAAGCAAAGAGATTCTCTACCATGAAGGACAAGTCTCAGAGAGGGCTGCCAGTAGATGGCTACAAGCTATAATCAGATGCTATCCCGGGAAAGATATGGCAAGGAAAGAATTCTGTCCCTGGCACTGCTACCTTGGTTAAAAGCCCCAGGCTAAGGAGGCCATAGGGCCTTATTATTTTCTAAATGACATGCTATCAAACCGCCTTCCAAGTACTTACATTCATAACCATAGATCTCGGATACTTTGAATCTTGGTCAGTGGAATGTCTTTTTGCAATGGCCTGCAACCTATGGATAGAGACAAAACTGGTCAAAGTGCTAAGAATAGCAGCCTGAGGACTCAGCCCTAAATGAGACATTAACCTCACAACTACCATGGCTTGGATTACATTGAGGAAAAGGAGGAAGAAAGAACGTAAGAGCTGAGGATGGGGAAGAGGACTCTAAAATGCTGCCCTCCAGACACAATGAGGCTGTTGCCTCTAAGATCTCCCCACAGTTGTGGTTCCTGGCATAGTCTAGCACATAGATCAAGCTAGCCAAAATTCTGGCATAGATGGGAGATCATCTCCAGGCCCCAGATTCTCCTAAGGAGCTATTGGCAGTGGCAATTTGCTGAGATGGGGGCAGCAAATCATTTTCTTTGGAGGATGTGGCCACTGATAGTTTCCTATGCTGCAGGGCGTGGCTCCACACTGTGCTGGACTTAGTGAGCTAACCCCCTAAAACAAAAGACAAGATGTTGGGGGGGGCATGTTGGGGTGATAGGAGGGAATTCAGAGGGAGAAATAGGAGTTAGGTATGATCAAATTTCATTGTATACATGTATGAACCCCCTACAAAGGTAGCTCATTTTAAAAAGCAATGTCATTTATTTTACTTACGCAATCTCCTGGATGTTATTCTGTAACAATGTGAATAAATGGTGAATTTTGGATGTGTTATAATTTTACCTAGATATAAAATTCCACACGTACCAAAATATACAATGTTTTGTGCATAACATTTAATGCTGTTTATAAAATATCTTTTTAAAAAAAGAACAAGAAAAAGTGTTCTGAGATCAGGTCCACCAACGTTTACAGGAGGCTAAACTTCTAAAATGAGTAACAGCGGAACAAATTGCAGCTATTCTCAAATGTTAACTGACAAAAATCATCTCCATCCTTACTCTGCACCCTCAATTTCCTTACCCTCCACCAATAACTCTACTATGGAGCTGCCATGGCCTATATCCTCTTAATGGGTCTCAGCCTTTAGTCCCCATACTTTGCTCAGTCCACAGCTACCATGCTTGCCCACCTACTATTAAAATTAGGCAAAAGAGTGCCATGAAATACCCAAGTCAAACCTACTTCTTCTGTCTCTGTTACATTTCAGGATCCAACCATGAATTATCAATGTCTATTGTCCCCCACCTGACCTCAACTCTTCTTTCTTACCTGCTGATCCATTCACACGTGAAATTTGAAAACCTGGTTGGCAATGAAACTCAGTGTTTAATTTTGTTAACCTTACTGGTACAAGCCTGTCACTTTTAGGAACCAGGACCTAATTGTCTAAAACTGTGGAGGACGGAGCTGCAGAAAGAGAAAGCACTACTGGTCCTAAGTAGTTTGGGTGGATTGATGAGATCAGCCATTTCTTTTGAAACATGCTGGCTCCCAGACCCATGGATCTACCTAATTGGATGCAGCACTTGAACACTACTGTGGCTTTACCTCATTAACATAGTTTTGAACATTTTCCTTCTCATCACCAGGTACCGCTGCCCCTACTTTATCTTCTGGGGAATTGGATCACCTTATTGTTATTAGCTCTCTAAATACTTCATCTGTCAGCATATATCTTCGGAGACTGCCACTGATGAGTTATGGGAGATGCTGGCATTTTTTTTTTCCTAGTACATCTCTTATTGTTCTGAGAAGCATAGCATCTTCTGGGTCTACCCAGGAAGCAGAGCCAGCTGGTGAGTTTTCCAGATTACAGGGTGCTTCAGATTCTAACGCGCTCCTCTTTGTGAGCCTTTTGATCCCTCACCTGCTGTAAGAACTCTGTATTTCTACCTTCATGATTTAAGCCATAGCTTTCCTCATGTTTCTCAGAGCCACCTTGACATGTTAGAATCAAGTCCTACAGGCCTTGCCAGGTTGTTTGATATTTATCACAATGAACCCTTTGACCATCTCCATGCTCCACTCCCCCCCCCAAGTTCAGCACGGTTAACAGTACTCCCTGTGCTTGTTACTATCCTGGTCCCTGTGGGTCTATATTCCTCATAGATTTTTGTCATGACTTCTTTAGTCTCTGGAAGGTATATGATTACTTTTAATTGTCTACTTGATTCGAATTAATGATGCCCGGGGCATTAGTGAGGTCCTCTTGGTATGGCTGAGAGGAACAGTTCTGAAGATGATAAACTGTCCTGAAAGTGTGTGGTACCATTCCATGGCCTAAGATTCGATACTAATGAAAAGGTGGGTGGGGTAGGAGGTTGGATGGGCACCTGCACTTTCTTTTCTGTGCCTCGCGTTCCTGTGAGATGTGTAGAGCTCCAGTACCAAGCTCATAACACCATCAACTCTGCCATGTCTTCCTCACCACCATGGACACTACCCTCTAAAACCATGAGCCAGGCAAATAAACCCTTCCTCCAATGAGTTATTTTACATCAGGTATCTGCTATCTACAGGGAGAATGGTCCAGAGGTTGAATAGAGCATGACTAGTACCTCTCTGACCAATTTATCAGAACATTGGATGGAGACATCAGGGGAAGTCTTCCTCCAGAGAAGGAGTTGGTGACCTCAGACAGGAAGTCTCTTTTGACCAAAGGCAGTACTTAGAGGCGACAGTTGGAGAACAGCAACAAGAAGAAGTCACAGCATTCCAGCGCTGTGACGGGAGCTCATTCTCCTCCCACCTGAGAGAACTAGCATGTCCCCAGCTTCTCTATGGGAAAATTCTGCAATCAGACTATTAGATCAGAAAATGAGTTTAGAATTCATCCTTCTGTCACGTTGAAAATACCGAGGCCTGGAAGCCAGATACATCCCCCTCAGTGTCACAGATGGTTGGTCCCTGAGACTAGAAGCTAGACTGACTCCTGAACTGGTTCCAAGATCTTCTCCCAATAGCTCTTGCCCTTGTTTTGCCCTTATCTAGCCCTGGAGGTGGTATACAGACATTGAGATGAAGATTCCAGGGACCCTAAATCACCATCCAGTGAACTTCTGATACCCTGGGCGAGGAGACATCAAGTCACTCATTAGCATGACTTCTTTGACAGTACTTACACTGCAGACAAATCTGCCAGTCCAGCCAGGCGTGGCTAATGCCAACTCCTGGTATTCAAGGTGCTGCCCCATTGTCCACCATAGGAAATCTTTCCCTTAAAAAAGAATGAATGTGGTCATCCTATCCAATAGCCTTACTTAATAGAGACAATGAGTCATCTCATGTCAAACCATTAATTGTACTAAGGTATGGAACAAACTCAAACTGGAGAAGGTAAAAAGACAATGACTCATCTCATGTCAAACCATTAATTGTGCTAAGATATGGAACAAACTCAAACTGGAGAAGGTAAAAAGACAATGACTCATCTCATGTCAAACCATTAATTGTGCTAAGGTATGGAACAAACTCAAGCTGGAGAAGGTAAAAAGACAATGACTCATCTCATGTCAAACCATTAATTGTGCTAAGGTATGGAACAAACTCAAACTGGAGAAGGTAAAAAGACAATGACTCATCTCATGTCAAACCATTAATTGTGCTAAGGTATGGAACAAAATCAAACTGGAGAAGGTGAAAGTCCCTGTTCTCCGGGACGCAGTAGCTGAGCAGAGGAGATGTGTGACTTCTGAAATCAGACAGACTCAGAGCCCCAGAGCAGAATGAAATACTGCTGCACCCATGTGCTCATCTCCTGCGGGCTCAATGACCCCAGCAAGACAGATGAACAGTTTCGAGAGCTAGAGGGCAGATGAGAAGAAGGGATCAAGTTCACTCTTCACCACTGGCTCTCAACTAAGGTGTGCATGTGTGTGCATCTGCAATGTGATCATGTATCTGCACTGTGTGTTCGTGTGCCACTGCAGTGTGTACGTGTGTGGCTGTGTACAGGTGTGTTCCTGCACTGTGTGTGTATGTGGCTGTGTGTGGGTGTGCTTCTGCAATGGGTGTGCTTCTATAGTGTGTATGCTTCTGCAGTGTGTGTTTGGGTGTGTTTCTATAGTGTGTATGTTTGTGTGTGCACTTTTGCAGTATGTGTGTATGTGTATACTGTGTGTTTATGTGCTTCTGCAGTATGTGTGTATGCTTCTGTAGTGTGTGCATTTGTATATGTGTGTGCTTCTGCAGTGTGTGTGTGTGTGTGTCTGAATATCTGACCAAGTTCCCAGAGTTACGTCTTTCCCTTGGGGTATCCCATCTCACAGAAGCAGCCCAAGCCAGACATGACAGCAAGGTAGACATCCTCATCTCACAATGCCCAGGAATGCAGGGTCCCATTTAGTGCATCCTATGATCTCCTCTCCATCCAACCCATCCTGTGATTTCATCCAATAATAGTAAACATTTGGAGCTCGTGTTTTGAGAGAATAACATACCAGGACCCTTCTGAGCACATTCATTGTACAGACTAGATGATTATGAAGAGACAGTGAGGATCACTTGGAGCCAGCCTGGAGTCCAAGGCCTCACAGAAGGAAGGGATTTAGCCACATTAAAGGTACCTGAATCCATGCTTCTCACTTACAGAGAAAGCACTCCAGAGAGAAATAACCAGCAGTGACTTCCAAACAGGAAGGTGATTAAAAAAAAAAAAACTCATTATTTAAGTTAGTTAAACTACTAACAGTGTGAAAATCAAATTTATGAGGAGATATAACTAGAGGGTCCAGGCACAGTGCTACAGGCCTATGATATTAGATAATTTGGAAGCTGAGGCAGGAGGGTAATAAGTTCACACCCAGCCGGGGCACTTAACAAAGAGTCTATATCAAAAGGAAAAGTACAAACAGGAGCTGACGATACAGTCAGTGGTAGACCATGTGCCTAACTAGGACCCAGGTTCAATCCCTAATACTAAACAAAGCAGGGGCGAGTCGAGCGGTGTCTAGTTGATCAGTTTGGCAAATAAGATTCCTGGGGCTTACAAAGGTGTCACTTCTGCAACAGATTGAATGTCTGTGTTTTTCCAACCTCTACAGTTCCTGTGTTGAATCCTACTTACCCTGCTCCCAAAACACACACACATGCACGTGAGCACACACATTGCGCACACGCACACGCACACACGCGCGCGCGCGCACACACACACACACACATTTATGATGGTAGATAAGGCTTTAAGGAGGTCACTGAAAAGTATGGTAGAGTCCTGACAGATGGGATGCACAGCCCTATGAAAGGGACCCGAAGAGCTCTTGCCATCCTTTTAACAGGCAAGTAGACAAGCAGCAGGGCAGCCATCTAGAACCTAAAAGAGGACTCCTTGGAATCCTGCCATGACAGCACCTGACCTAATGTTCCCAGCCTCCAGATCCACGAGAAATAAAACCCCATTGTTTAAAAATCACATGATTCATGAAATATTTGTATAGGAGCCAGAAATAATGATGGCAGGCCCATAACCAGGGCTTAGAGCGATGCAAGTATGACCAAGGGTCATGCGCAGCTCAGGGCTCTCGGGCCAAGAAGAAAGCAGTATCTGCCATAGGCAGCCACACCCTTCCAGCAGTTTCACTCCTTCTTGGAGTCATAAAACACCACCCCAGTGTGAAAGACTCGAAGATCCTGCAGTCATTCTCTCATTTGACAAATTAAGGCACTGGCTTCACGGGATGACATCCTGCCAACATTCCCAAGGGTGTAATTGGCGGAGTACCTCTGGATCCCATTGTATCTGACCTCTGGGTCAGCATGTTTAATCCAACGAGCCATGCATGCCGTGTCTCTTAAGTGCTGCTCCGGGGGAGCTGACAGTCTGGCAGGACTCGAAGGTAAAGCCAGAATTAGATGTACCTGTCACTAGCCTGCCTCTCACCTGAGACCCCCGGGGCCTTCGATGCTGGTTGCACCCTCCGGCATGCCCCTGTTGCAGTCTCTCCTGAGGACAGTTTTTTTGTTTGTTTATTTGTTTTTCTTCTTCTTCTTTCCCTAGTGTTCATCTGAAAGATAGTTTTGAAAACATTTGGCGCGGGACAGGTCATTTCACAACTCTCCTGCTTCAGGAGCATCTCTCAGCCACAGCCCTCCGCACCTGTTCACACAAGCATCTCCCTGGGCAAAGCAAAAATACCTATTTTGGAGTGAGCACACTTTCCCTGTGACCCTGGCCAATTCGCACACTATTCTCAAGCCACGATCTTTCAGAATATGAGCCTTCGGATCAAACCCACCACTGCCCCAGGACAGAGAACATTAGCATCACGGAGCGGACCCCTTGACCTGCCCTAGGCAGCAGCCCCCAGATGCTGCCCTGTATGCTTACAGGCCTGCAGGAGTACCACCAAGGAGACGGAGTAATCAACTCTCTCTCCCATGAGGCAACTGCACAGTGGTCGTGTCTAGAAAAGAAAAAATGTCATTACTGCCCATGGGAGAGTGTAATGACCCAAATTATGGCCTGTCAGATGAGGCAACGCTTGGCCCAGGGAGTCTACTGCAGCACACAGGGCTCACAGAGCAGGTGAAGGAAGAAATGTGCCTCTGGGTAGCCTGTGGGAGGTGGGAGCCTGGGCCCCTGCAGTCCAGGTGCAGACATCTGTTTCCCCATCCCGTAACTGTGAAGGCCCTTTGGCTCCTCCTGGGAGACTACAAGGATGGAGCACAGCTTGGGTGGGAAAAGACATGACATGGCATATACAGCAGCCACCTTTTAGGCAAGGTCATGTGGCTACTAACCCTCCTGTGGACCAGAATGATTAAAGGACTTTACTTCCTTCTTCATTTAGTTTTGGCCACTCTTTAACCTTTTTCTTTCTTTGTGTGTCTGTGGTATATGAAGTATATGTGTGTGTATGTGACACACACACACACACACACACACACACACACACACACATACACATATGTGTGGGGGTGAATTTACCCCTGCCTGTGCATATGGAAGCCAGAGGTCAATGTTAGGCATGTTCTCTTTTACTTGTCTCTTTGTGGTTTTGAGAAAGTCTCTCACTGAAACCGGAACTCAAATTTCTGCTGCGCTGGCTGGCCAGGGAGCTCATGGGATCGATCCACCTCTACTTCCAACTATAGGGACTGCAGGTGTGTGCTGCCACATTCAACTTTTACATGGGTGCTGATCCCAAATGGGGGTCCTCACACCTACTCAGCAACCACTTTAACTATTGAGCTATCTCTCTAACCCCAAGACCTCTCTTTTTTATATATAGATTTTCATCTTTCAGACTTTTTTTTTTAAACAGAGGATAAGATGCCACAAAATGTAGTTGACACGGTTGGGGGGAGTGTCACAGAAATTGTACTCAGACCAGAGTCAGATAGGGACGAGTCCCCATCACAGTTCCATCCCTGGCCAAGCCACTGCACTATCAGGTCATCTATCTCCTCTGGGGATGGGCATAACTCAGCATCCAGTGCTGGGACAGAGGTGAATGCCCGTGATGGGAGCTGTCATAACAGTGAGAGCTGTTATTTCAGCTAGACAAGTTGTAGGCAAGCCTGCTGTAAGTGTCAGGACACAGTTCACAACGGTTAACACATGTTGGTAAAGACATGAGGGTATAAAGGTTCTCTTACATTGCTAGAAAATGTGTAAATTGGTAACTCGTTTCAGATGGACATCCAACACTAGTAGATTTGACACTTAACCCATCCTATGACCTAACAATGAGCTTCTAGTTAGCTCAAGGTACTCTTGCACACGGAAATCAGAAAACACATAAAACGATGCTTGTAGCAAAACACTGGAAGCAGAGTAATGGTCCATGAACCAAATGTAATGTGTTTACGGGATGAAGTATTCCATCCATCTTCTCATCTACACAGAGTCCCAAAATCTAATTATGAGTTTTGCAAAAGTTTTGGAAGACTGAGTTAGCATTTAAGCAACTCTGTAAAATGCAAATGCAACCGTACATTATTTCATGCATGCATGTGTCTGTATACAAAGCTATAAAATTGAGACCCTGAAATGATATTTAGAAAGTTCATAACAAAATTGACTTATTTTCATTGTTATATATTTATACCTACTTAGCAGAACTAGTCCATTGCCCAGCCTAAACTTCATATTCCGTGATAATGGTTATTGTATGCACAAACAGTAAAGGGATCAAACTGTTCGGATCTGCTAAACCTTTGGGGAGAGTTGAGATTCATCAGTGATCTATAAATATACACCATCCCATGTCTTGAGGGGAGGGGAAGCTTTGGGTTTTATTAATTTTAACACTAACACTCAGCTATCTAAGAGACTACATGTAGGATAGCATCCTAAATAATAGACTGTTTTCCTATGTCTCTTTAGAAGCCCCATACATATCACTGCTTTTATTTTGATCATGCTGGCCAAGATATAAAAAAAAATCTTTGTGCATTGCTTTCTAAAGCAGGTCCAGACCTTATCCAAAAGTTTCTAGGGTTAAAACTCTTTTTCATTTTTGAAACTAAAACATAATTACATCATTCCCCCCTTCCATTTCAACAATTTAGCCCTTCCAAAGCACCCCCTTGCTTGCTTTCAAATCCAGGGCCTCTATATTTTAAATATTGGCATGTGCATGTATGGGGGTGGGGGTTACTGAAAACCACCATGGATCAAAATGCAGGAAAAAATAATTGTGTGGTATCCAGCCTCAAATACTACATCTACAACTCTAAACAATCCATGATTTGTCTGTCCTATACAAAAATTAGGCCCTTCAAAACAGAGTTCTTCATTTTGTGGAAGTGAAAACAGATTCTCACAGCATGATATGATATCAATGAGTAAGCAAGATTCTGGAAGAAATAATTAGAATGGCCAGCTTGTTTCAAAGACATTCTAAAGCTTCTCAAGTCCTTACTCGCATCTTCTTAGTGACATTTCTTACTGATATACTGAGGAAATTCTTAAAATAATCAAGTCCCTCAAAGTTGTCCTAATTCTAGAAATTATTTTCATTTGCTTTCTGTAGATTTACAAAGAAAAAGACAGTATCTCTATAATGGCTAATGTCAGATCCACAATATAGCATGTAGTTTATTTTATTTATTTATTTATTTGGTATTTTAGGATGAAGTCTCACTATGTAGCTTTGGTTGGCCTAGAACTCACTATGTGCACTAGGCTGGCCTAGAACTCATAGAGATCCTCCTGCTTCTGCCTTCCAGGTGCTCAGCTTGAGGGCTAATGCCACCAAACGTGGCTCTAAATCATTCGGCTTAATTAAATTTTGGATAAGGCTGGGGAGATGGCTCAGTGGGTAAAGACATGTGCTACCAAACTTGATGACCTGAGTTTGAGCCCCAGGACTGACATGGTGGAGGAGACAAGTGATTCCCAAAGCTTTCCTCTGCCCCCATCAAAGCACATATGTACTTGCCTTCACCCCCAGCATGCAAAATAAAATAAATACAAAGATACTCAAATTCTTGAACAAAAACTCCAATATGTAAAAGTTTATTTTCCCTTTTTATGGCTTATAAAACCGGCAGGTCTCCTGGAGTATTTTCCACGGTTTCTACAGAATTCCGAAGATGCCTCGATGGATTATTAAGGAGCTTCAAAATATATTGAAAAGTCATTTTGCTACCAACAGCTAGCCTGAAAGTGCAGCTTCCATTACTATCCTAATAGGTCTCCTGCCTGAGTGCTGGCAAATGTATTATTAAACCCAAAACTTCAACCGTGTCAGGACAGATTGGTTGTTCTTTAATATGAGTTAATGATTGGAATAAATCACTTATAGGTGTCACAGAGACAAGCAATCAATCCATCCATCCATCCATCCATCCATGTGTCCAAACTATTATACAGAGTCAACAAGGTCCTTAAAATGTTTGAAGAGCAAATGTCTACATTTCTCGAGTGCTGGGATTAAAGGCGTGCGCCACCAACGCCCGGCTAAAGATTTATTTATTTATTATTATGTATACAGCATGTATGACTACAGGCCAGAAGAGGGCACTAGATCTCATTACAGATGGTTGTAAGCCACCATGTGGTTGCTGGGAATTGAACTCAGGACCTTGAGAAGAGCAGTCAGTGCTCTTATCCTCTGAGCCATCTCTCCAGCCCCTGCATTTCTCCATAGACTGTCACTAACCACACCTGTAGATATTAACCTCAGCATCATCTAAACAATCATCATGTTCAATATGCTCATCAGTGATAGTGACAGGTCAGGTTCTAGGAAGGTTCTTTCTGTGGATAAGCGCCAAGGTAACCCCTGGTATCTCAGGGCTGCAATGATGTTTATTCTTTGTCAGGCTCCCTGGTTCAAGATCCAGTCTACTGTGATTTTCAACAGTCTTATTAAATCTCATGGATAACAGTTTGTCCTAACCATGGCAATTAATATTTCAGTGTGTATCCAAGTCAAATATGTAACCATGGATTGACAAGAAAGAGAAGGATATCCATGAAACAATGCAGCATTAGGCTTCCACTACTTTATATGTATCTCTAGCTTACCACTCTCTTTCTCTAAGTTTCCAAGCTAGTTGAGGTGACTTGCTCTAACTAGGTCTCTTCTATTTGCTACACTTTCATCTACTTTATCTATTTCTGAACTCTCTGTCATCTCTTCCCACTAAGATATAAATTATTTGTAGGCCATGGTTATAGCTATTTCATGTTATTTATCTGTTGAATTTATTATTTATATAAATTTTTCATACAATATATTTTGATCATATTCTTCCCCTTCTACAACTCCTTCCAGACCCTCCCCCAACCTCCCCAGCCATCCAATTTCATGTTTGCTCACTCACTCTCATCTCAACAAACAAGAAAAAATGAAAATAAACACAACAACAAAAAAAACCAATAATACAAAAAAAAAGCCAAAACACAATGAAAAGCATACACAAAAAAAAACCATGGAGTCCATTTTATGTTGGCCAAATACACCTTTGCAAGGAACCTACCATGGAGTGTGGTGGATATACTCAGTGATACTCCATTGGAGAAAACTCCATTTTCCCTTTCCCAAAAGGTATCAATTGCAAATAGCTTGTTGGTGAGGGGTGAGCCTTTGTGTTCCCCTCTCCTCTCTGTGATGAGACTTTGTCTAGTTTGAACTCGTGGCAGGTCTTGCACATGCTGTAACAGTCCCTGTGAGTTCATATATATTGAACTATAAGAAAAAAAATAACAGAGAGGACCTTCCTCATAAAGTTATAGAAGCAAAACAAAACAAAGCAAAAAAAAAAAAAAACAAGATAAAAGTATGTTTTGGTATGTCCATCCTATCCATGTTCTAAGTAGACAAAAAGTGTAAACTTGAAGAATTAGAAGGCACAATTTATAGATGACTTTTTAATATGTATTTTCAATTTTAGATTTGTGAACAATAAATAAATGTTTTAATGTTTTCATCACCACTTCTCTGATTCTCTTATCTATTTTCTTGGTGAATTTTAAATTTGGACGAAGGAAAGGTGACTTAAACTATCAAAGAAATACAGAATCATTGTTCTGTCTGTTTTCAGGGATACCCAAGACATAGACTGCCTTTCCTAGAAATGGTACTGTTAGGATGAAATCCATGTGGGGTGAGATTAGAACTGAGAAGGGGAAAATGGAAGGGACAGAAAGACAGAGATGGAATCAGAGATCGGATCATAGCTGATGAGAACCCCAGCCCCAGAGTAGCCCAAGGAGCTTGGCTGTGTAACTCTTCAAAGTTTGATTGAAATTAAGTTCCTCATGCTTGGGATAGACCAAGGATATGTTTCAGAAACCTACCTGAGACCCTGGGAGAACTTATAGCAGCAGCTCCTATCCCCATTCCCTGGGGGAATAGAAAACAAAATTTGGGACATTGATTGTAAAAACAGGAACTTCCTGGAAGCCTCTGGAGGTCATAGTTAGTTGTATGGTCTTTTCAGCCATGATAGTAGAAGGAAAAGCAAAACTACCATCCATTCTTGAACAAGGACAGTACCAGCCAGACTCTGGCCACCATGTAAATTAACTTTGGGTCTTGATCTTCTGCAATTTTTAATAATGCTTCCCCAACATTCAGGCACAGAAGGAGAATGAGGTATGAGCCATTTCCAGAAAGAGATGCCATTTGTGGACAGCAGTAAGAACTCAGCTAGTACAGTAGATAGAGATACAAAGGACATTTGGTGACCATGGAGGAGGCATTGCTATATGAAGCTGACATTTTTAATATGGAAGAATGTCATGACAATATATTTAAAAGTGCTGCATTATTATAACTTTGACAAAACAGCATGTTATTTGTTATATTACAGAGCAAACTTGTAATTTTTCAGCTCTTTCTGCTCTATTTTGAGTTTGAACAAACTGTGTTCAGTACAGGAAGTCTTGTATATAAAAATATAAAGTTGTGTTTTGAAAGACGGTATTCAAAGAGTTTGCAAACTCAGGAAGTGTGTGCATTGTTCTCTTTTGGTTATCTCACAGGTAGCGTGCACAGGTTTGCTCTTAGCCAATAATTGTGAAGAAATAATACATGGCACATGTTTCAGAATCAACAGTAGTAATGGAGTGGGTTTCTATTTGATGTAACTAGCTCACTGCAAAGAGTCATGCACAGCCTTGTCAATTCACTAGCATTTTCAGGAAAATGGTCTTGCAGAGGGAGCAGGGCATGCTTTCCCTGTGTCTCCCAAGTGTACTTTTAGCTATACCAGAGGAGTTCCAGGCAGGGGAGAGTGGAGGGACAAGAAAGGACTATGGAAATGCCTTGTGAGAGATGAGCCAATTTTAAGCAAATGGCTGTGTGGAAAGCCCCATCAGCTCCCTCGCAAATGGACAAGTCATAAACCTGCCTAATGATGTGGAACCTCAAAATTACCCCCTTCATTTTGAAAAAAATTTTTAATGTTGTCTCTCCAATGGACAACATTAACAAAGGCCCCCTTCACTCCTCCACATGGTTTCGCTATTAGGCAAGTGTGTTCTCTTTAAGACGAGAGAGGAACGGGATTCACAGTGGGAGGAAGGTCTGTGTGGAGAGACTAGCCCTGGCTAATTTCTCTAGCTTACCCAATCCACTGAGCCAGTGAGATGGGGTAGTCCAACTCCAGAGAAAGAAGAATTTGTCTCAGCAACCACTGTATCTCCCAACCATTTCCATCTCTTTCTCTTTTGACACTGTCTAATAATACTTTCTTTAAGGAACATTCTTTAATCTTATCATTTGAAACCAAATTGGATTTCAGCTGTCTTTCTGATAAGCTACCTTTAATGGTTTTGCTATAGGTAAAACCATTCATTATGTTCTACCTCCCCACTCAGCTTTCTGGGTACCAAATTGCTCAGATGCTGTGGTGTTCTGTCTGGTAATATTGCCCTTTCAAACTTTCTCTGTAAACGGCTTGAAAGGATTCATTTGGAGCAGTAGTTCCATTAATTTATTCAAATGCGTTTCTCAAACAAAGCAGGTGAGTTGTCTTAAAATGCCAAGGTCTGAGAGGAGACTTGAAAATATTCAGCAAAATACAATCGTCCAGGATTTTCCGGGGAAAGAAAACAGGGATGTGTCAAGGCAGCAGACCACACCATCATGTGTTGTCCCTAAAGGCCCAATCAGTTTTATGTAAGGGAGTGGGAAGCTTGTGAACACTCCCTGCTCCAGGGTGTGATGGAGAGCCTGGCAACCAAGTGCGCTGTGCTCCAGCAGAGCTGTCTTTGCTGTGGGGAACAGTAAGCATGAATCTGCTAATAGGAATCCCCCACCTTTAAGAATGTGGTTTGGAGCCAGATTGTTTTAGCATTACACAGTGATTGGATATTGAGTGGGAACTGGGACAGAGTGAATTCTGCTCGTTCAGCTGGGGCTGAGGGAGCTCCAGTGTGAGGGAAACAGAATGCTCTCAGCCTGGTGGGGAAGAGGAGATAGCATGTGTGCAGTCTGCATATGCGAATGGGCAGTTTAAAAGTACTGGCTGCAATCTGTCACTGAAGGAAGGAATGAAGTGTATCTTTTTTTTTTAAAGATAGCTCTTAATAGTCTGGATTGCCAAGCACCCAGGTGTTCCAGCCTTCCTGACTCTCCTACAAAATGCAAAGGTTCATTATTTTCTATGGGATAATACCTAATTTTCATAGGACCTTCTGCAACCAGACATCAACTTGAATTTGATACTGATTTAGTTGTATTCATTTCCTCCACATATTCCCAAGTGAAACAAGATCTTCCTCCATTTCAAAATCATGATAAAGGTATCATTCCACCATTGTCATTTTTGTGACCATCACTGCTGGTCTGTCCACTACCTTTCATCTGCAAAGCCTGGAGTAAATGCCTGCAAAGTAAAGTGCAAGGGGGTTAGTTGCCTTCTGGATCTTATCAGAAATGGATAACCCTCTGAGGTTTACATCACACTGACAATCTAGATTCAGTGTCAATCTAGATACTCACTGAATATCCCCTGTACTAAAAGAACTCCCTAAGACAAAATCAAGTTTACTGCCACACAAGAACTCTATGTATCAGCCATACAGCACATCTCAGTCTCCTTGGCATCACCTGGGAGCTCCCTTTGAAACACCAACAATAAATATCCTTACGGATAGACTTTTTTTTTACAAAACCTCTAGCCTTGCACTCCCCCGTTCTGGAATATGCAGTTGCTTAAAGTTTTGGTTTTAAAATCAGTTATTTCTTTTCTGTCTCTTCTGGAGCGACCTGACCGACTTCCTTGTCCGTCATGCTTTCCGGCGGTGTGTCATGATGACAGGCAAAGCTTCATGGGAAAAGTCAGCTTCAGTAGAGCCAAAGGCAGGAAGGAAGTAGGAGAGAACATTGCCCACAACTCTTCAGGGGAGGCAGGCAAGGGGAAGGACTGGGAGCAGAGGTGGGTTTGCAAGCACAGTAGCGTGACAAGGACATGAAGACTCTTGCAAATTATGAGATATTCACCTGGACTTTAAAAGATGTTCTTTTCATTAGGCTAAAATCTTTAAATGTACAATGAATGCACTACACTTTTCTGCCCCTCTGTTGTTTGATCAGTACAGGATCCTGGAGGCCATGAGTGAAGCCACTGAGTTCGCCTGCCTCTGGGAACACAACTCTGTCTGAATCGCCCTTGACGTATCAGAGTCTGCAGCTCATGGGTGTAAATGAATGGACTCTCCAGGCAGGACCAGAATAACGATGCTCAACCATTTGTTATCTTAAAACCTGTTGGAAAACCCTGGTCAGGCTCTCTCCTAGAATGGATGTTAAGCCCTGACTCAGAGACAGAGAATTAACAAAGAATGTGACTTTCCTAAGGGAAGTCTCCAGCTGCACCTTCAGCTTTATGAGGAACATAGTATTGCTACTGAGCAGAGAGGAGACCAGACTCCTTTGATGGGAGGCTATTGATCAACCTCAATCTCCAGAATCCTGCATTCTTGTTTTAGAATGACAGTCCCCCAAATCCAGTATTCCTAGACCCTGTTGCTATGGCCTGGTCCTCATACACAGTGTGAGAAACAGAATGGAAAGTACAGCATGGGTGGAATAAATCTACAGAGACAGCAGGGAGAGGATGAGAAGCAGAATGGATAGAAAGAAAAGACAGGGAAGGCAGAAAACAGATATAAAAAAGGGTGTCATGGGAACACTACCTCTGGCTACTCTAATCTGATCTTTGGAATATTTGGGATTGCTGCGGGGCTGGACAAATCCAGTCAAGCAAGGCTAGAAAGAGAATATTTACCACACACTTTCTTCTTCCTTGTCAAATAATAATTTTCTCAAATTTTGCTCCAGTTTAAATAACCGAAATCAGCTATATACTAAAACACATCCTAAGGATCTCATTCACATAATATATTATTCTTCCTCTCAGCCTACCAATTCAGTCTACCTTCCAAAGTCACCTCAGAACATACCTCTTGGCTACAGCCATCACTAAGCACTTTGCATTAAGTAGTCAGTGCTTGTAAGAATTTCTGGAGTAATTATCAACTGGGAAATGAACTTAGCAATAACCCACATGCACATAGATACGTACATTGTCCTAGCAAAGTATCAAATATAGGATGGACCTATGTCAAGGCTCAGATGATTCTTATTTATGTAGATGTAGCCAGATTCACAATTATCAATGTAGTTTCTTCTCACCGATGACTTGGTTTAGGAAGATCAATTATTCAGTCATCTCTATCTAAATGTTAAATTCTATGTCATGCCAAACTCCAATGAAAGTCTAAAAGCTCCTTGGGCCATTGTCATACTTTACACCAGCCTAGATCTTTACACATGATGCCCAATAATATTTGTGGTGTGAGCATGAACTGCCCTTTTCATTTTAAAATATGGAAAATACACAGTCTAAATTTGTGAGCCTATTGAATATAAATAAGCATTCATTTTTTATATGATCCAAAACACATCCCATTCCCAAACATAAGTGTTATTCCAAAATTTGCATCTAACTTTTAAAGATCACAGTGAAGAAGAATGCACTTCCAGTAGAGGGGACTATTGTTCAGCCATTAAGAACAGTGGCTGCTCTTCTAAAGGACCTGGGTTCAATTCCTAGCACCCACATTCTGGCTTACAATCATAAATAACTCTAGTTGCAGGGAATACAATGCCCTCTTCTGTTCTCCACAGGCACACACACACAAGGCACAAACATGCATGCAGGCAAAACATCTACATAAATAAAATAAAATAAATACAAGAAAAACCTGGTTACAGTTCAAATAAGTGTCCCCCAAAGATTCATGTGTAAACAGCTTGGCTTCCAAGGCCTGGAAGTATTGGAAAGTGGTGGAAATGTCAGAGGTGAACTCCAGGGGGAAGTGCTAATTGATGATGTATCCTCAAAGGGGATATGCATTGCTCATCTCTGCTTTCTTTCTCTTTTGCCCCTGGTCCTGGGGTGAGCAGCTTGCTCTGCCAGAAACTCCTAACACTATGTGCTGTTTCATCAGTGACATACTCAGAGCAACAAGCCAGCCAATCACGGATGGAAACCTCTAACATTGTGAGCCAAAACAACCCTTTGTTCTTTATAAGTTGACTGTATTGGATATTCATAACAGTAATGGAAAATTCAATAACATACTGTCAGTCGAAAGAAAGATAGATTACCCTGCCTTATCTGACTCCTGAAAATTGTACACGCTCAAGCTGCCTGGCCTCCCAGGTTAACTTTTTCACTGGGAAATTCATTTATTCTACTTTGTTCCTTCAGGAATATAAGTGGTGTGGTCAAATGAAGTGAACATCTAAACGACAAATTTCTAAATACAGCAGTCCAGAGGGCAAAACCGTCCCTTGCTTCATACTGAACCACTCTTTGCCACACCAAACGCAAAGCCGGTTCTTTAATGTCCCTCTTCAGATGGGAGAGTCAGGAAGAGAGCTCTATTATCCTCCATCTATTCATAAACCCTTCAGTCAATAGCTTTAAACACCTATTATGCACAAAGCATTGTATTCCATGCCATAGATGAATGAGTGAAGTGGACACAGTCCTTGTACTCTAAAGTACCTCGTGCCAAAGAAACCACATATATCTATATAAAGAATTACGTAATTCGTGGCTGGGTGTTAAGTAAGGGATTATTTTAGTAAGAGCTTGACAGAAATCTTTAACCTACTCTATTCTGGGGACTAACGTTCATTACCAAGTCAACTACATTTAGAACCACCTAAGAGGCATATCTCAGGGTATATCTATAAGGAACTAAGGATGGAAGACAAAGTCTGATGTGGGTGGCATTATTCCATTGGTTGGAAGCCCAGAGTGGATAAAAAAGTAAAAAGTAGGGAACCGGGTGAGTGTCAGCATCCATCTCTCTCTGCTTCCCGATACACCCAGGTATGAACAAGCAGCCACATTCTCCTGCTGCCATGTCTTCTCAGTCACAATGGACCGTACTCTCCCCATCCATGAGCCAAAATTCTTTCTCCCTAAAGTTATTTCTTACCAATAATTTGCTCATAGCAACAAGAAAAGTAACTAAGACAAGCCTAAAAGAGACATTTAAGCTGAAATACAAAAGATGAATAGGAATTAGGTAGAAAGAATAAAGAAAGAAAGGGGGAGAAGAAGACAGACAGGAAGAAAGGAAGGAAGGGAGGGAGTGGGAGGGAGGGGGAGGGAGGGAGGGAAGGAGGGAGGGAGGAAAGGAGAGGGGAAGGAGGGAGGAAAGGAAGGAGGGAAGGAAGGAAGGAAGGAAGGAAGGAAGGAAGGAAGGAAGGAAGGAAGGGAAGAAGGGAAGAAAGGGAGAAATAAGGGGAAGGTTAAAAGGGCATGGGTAGGCTTGAAAAACAAAAAGTAGCTTCCTGAAGTGGCTGCTTCTTACTTCCATTACACACCATGAAGAGCAATGGCAGGAAGGCCTCAGAAATGGCTATCTAAACAGGACAAAGCAGGGAAAGAGAAAGACCCAGGACTCTCATAAAATACCCAAGCCAGCAGCCATTCAGTGGACTTCCAGCCTTAAGCCTCTCCTGAAGGCATAGAGCATCCCTCTCTCCACAGCTTGGTCTTCTGTCTTTCCCAGCTGTTTAGTTCTTCGTTTGTGCCAGGGGATGAACTTGCCAACTCTCCTCCTAGACAGCTATAGGCACCGCCCCCTCTCCTTACATAAAGAAAGGAAGGGAGAAATGGGGGCGGGAATTAAGATCATTTACAGGCAGAAAGTCTTCAGGAGACTAGGAGCTATTGGGTGTGAATACAATGACTCTGAGAAGCAAAGTGGTGGGTCAGAGGCGGAAGAGGCGATGTCTCCTCTAGGCTTAACCCATGGCTGCTGCTGCTGATTTCGTTATCTTCCCTTTGATAAATCACCCCAAATCATTTTCTAAGGCCAATAACTATACAGGTAGCTGAGTGAACATCAAGGTCACTGCTAGATCTCGAGGACACAGGAATCTCGTTCATGTCACTTCAGAGAATGAAGGGTAAGAGTTAGGCTCAGGAGAACTGTGAGTTTTGACATGACATTCTTGTAAAGACAGACACCCCTAATCATCATCATCATCATCTTCTAAACACTCTTCATTCTACCAATCACATCTTGCTTCATAAATGACCCAAAATTTCATTAATGCCAGCTTGTGTGGCTGTAGAGTACATGCTAAACATACCCAAAATAAAGAAAGACAAAAAAAAAAAGGCACAGTACTTGTCCTCAAAAAATTAAAATAAATGGAAAAGCTGAGAGTAGGGTGCTGTTGTGGTCGTAAGAAGCACAGTCAGACAGGCTTCAACAGAAACGCTGGCTCCACCGTGGGTACGTTCTGTGACCTTATACAATTTTATTAACCTCCTTGAACTGCATTTGTTCATTTGAAAAATGAAGATAATATCCACCTGCCTCCTAGAATGGCTGAGAAGATTGAATGGGGTAATATTTTCAGACACCGTGTATGTGCATTAGAAGTGTGTGCACAGGGAGAGAGGGCCGTGTGAGAAAGGGGATGGAGAAAAACATACCCGGAAATTGTTCCCCACAGAAGCTTATAGACTGACGACAATGCAGATACCCAAATTAACTTTACAGCCACCATGTAAAATTCAAGTTTAATACTCCAGGAAGAGATGATGGGTGGTGTAAAACAGGGGCTGAAGTGATAAAGAGGAAGGAACAGATGCAAGATATATATGTTAAAATAGTACAGATTTCAGAACCGTGATATAAAAGATTGAAGTGTTTGTGTCTTAACCAGACAACTGAAATAAGATACATTCCTTGAAAATAAAAGTGCATTGTGATATAGTTCTTGTTTGGGGGAGTCTAAGGGACACTCACTGACCAACAAAAAAGGAGTAATCCATAACTGGCACTGGGTTTTTTAAGTTAATATCAGTAGTGTCTTGGAAAGGCATTGTCTCCACCATTATCGAGTAACTCCATGTAAAGCCCTCTCTATATGTATATTTACACATTTTTAGGGGGATTTTACAGTGGCCATAGGGTATTTTCAGTTTGTTATTCCTCTCCACACTCTCTCTTCTGTCATGGTCCTCCCATCTCCACCCCACTTTACCTTCCTCTTCTCCATTATTGCCCTTTCTCCTTTAGGACATCTTCCTCCCCTTCAAGTCTCCCACCTCGCACACCCTTACTAACTTCCTTACTTCTCTGGGCACTGCAATTTAAATACATGTATCTAGAGTTTTAGATCACATGTGAGAGAGGGATGTGAGGCATTTATCTTTCTGGGTCTGCATTATCTTACTCAGAATGATTGTTCCCAGCTCCATCCATTTTCTTATGAATTTTAATTTTTCCCTTACAGCTAAATAATATTCCAAAGTCCAATTGTACCCTGTTTCCATTATCCATTCATCCATTGATGGACATCTAAGTCGTTTCCATGTGCTGGCCATTGTGAATAGAGCAGTCGTGAAGAGAAATGAAAAGTATCTCTGTAGTAGGATATAGATATAGAATCCTTAGGGAATACATCCAGGGGTGGTACAACTGAACCTACGGTAAATCTTTTCCTAGCTTTCTGAGGAAACCTGTGGTGATATTGTGTCCCCCAGTATATTTTGCACCCTAATAAACTTATCTGGAGTCCAAGAACAGAACAACGACTAGACAGACCTAGAGGCCAGAAAATGGTGGCACACACACTTTTAATCTTAGCATTCTGGAGGCAGAGATCCATGTGGATCTCTGTGAGTTCAAAGCCACACTGGAAACAACCAGGCATGGTGACACATGCCTTTAATCATAGGAAGTGATGGCAGGTAGCAGAAAGGTATATAAGGCTTGAGGACCAGGAACTAGAGTCCTGTTAAGCTTTTAGGCTTTTAGCAGCAGTTCAGCTGAGATCCATTCGGATGAAGACTCATTGGCTTCCAGTTTGAAGAAACAGGATCAGCTGAGAATTGGCGAGGTGAGGTTAGCTGTGGCTTGCTCTGTTTCTCTGATCTTTCAGCATTTACCCCAATACCTGGCTCCGGGTCTGTTTTTATTAATAAGACCTTTTAATATTCGTGTTACAGAAACCTCCACACTGATTTCCACTGTGACTGCAGCAGTTTGTATCCTCATCAAGTGAGTAGGTGTTTTTCCCCTTCCCTCCCATCCATATTAGCATGTATTGTCATTTTTAAATAAAATCTTAGCCCTTCTGATTAGGATAAGTTTACATTTCAAAGTACTTTTAATTTGTGCTGTCCTGATAGCTAAGGATGTTGAATATTTAATATATTTGTATTTATTTTTCATTTGTGTTTCTTTTTTGAGAACTCTCTGGTCAGATTCGGTAATTTCAAAAAATGGACACAAAGTTGGGTGGGTAGGGAAGGGTGAGAGAACCTAAGAGGATTTGGGGGAGGAGTGAGACTATAAACAAAACACATTGCACAAAATTATCAAAAAACAATCATTTGTTTTAAAAGAGCACATGAAGTTAGGAGGGGAAATGGTAACAGGAACAGGGAAGAAACAGGGGAGGAGAGAAGAGGGAGTGGAATTGATCAAAATACGGTAGAAAATTTCATACAACAACAAAAGAAAAAAAAAGACAATTCTTTAATGTTGAGGTCAGATGAACTGATGTTTGGTTTGGGTTTTACTAACTACAGGAATAGGTTAGAACTCACACCTGCCTCCTGTAGGTTTACTCTCACGAAAGTTTTCAGCTATGTACAGCCTGCAGGAAACATTTATTTTCAATCTGTGCAAGGCATGCTGCATGTGAGTGGGGAGGAGAAATCAGACAGATTTGATAAACAAATGAGGGACAACCAAATGAGACAATGAGAAAAAAAATCTAGAAGTTGACTTTTAGTTTCCTATCTTCAGAACCTGGTACATTACCAAGCTTTTCTTTATGATCGCTTTGACTTCCCTCAGGAAGTCAGTTCCCTACTGAAAAACACACGAGGATGAGTTTGACAGTCGTGTGTCAGAAATATTATAAATGAGATACTTACTGGACAAGAAGACAGTGAAAGCATCTTCCAAGCAAGAGATCTTAGGATATGTCTTTCCTATTCAACGCCCCCTCCTCCTCCATGTAAGTACCGCTTTCACTTACTCAGCCAATTAATGTTCCTTGTAGATTCCCTTCACAAGATAAGGGATGCCAAGACGCTTTGTATTGTGCAATGCGAAGACATTTGCATGTATTTTGATTGATATGTGCCCAGCATTATACAGTTGGAATCCTATAATAACACATACACATTTAGCATCTCCCATGATCCCTTGGTAGTCACAGCATATCTGTAAGGTAGTAGTTTACTTTCTCTATTTTAAAGAAAAGAAACTGAATTTAAGAGACTAGAATGGGCTGCACAAGTGGACCAAGCTAGCAAATTGCAATCTGAGGTGTTGAACATGGCCCTTTCTGACCTCAGAGTCAGCACTCTTTGACACTAAGACACTCTCTCTTTAATTGAGAAAAAGTGGAGATTTTCCAAATGCACATTCCAGGTGATTAAGAGAAACAGAAAAAAAAACCCACCTGAACTAGAACTACCTGTTCTGTAGATACAATATTTTGCCCTTATTCCTCTCACCACTCAGAATGATGAGCTGAAACTACCCACCACCTTATTAACTTCAAATGACCCCAGAAAGCATTCAGGACAGAAATGTAGCTACTCAGCAGTCTGGAGAAGCCAACACCATGAACCCTAATTTTTGCCTTCACTTTCAAAAGGAGGTCTTTTAAGTCCCCAAGAATCCAGGACATCATTTCATGACATAAACTGTCATTGCAGAGAAAGGTTAACTAGCTCCCTAGCCCCTATGTTGATGCCGTCCATGGCTTGGAAAGAATTTGCTGGGTTTGGATTCTGAGCACGTTGTAAAATCAAACTTGGGTTTTGTTGCCATTTCTCTTTTACAGTTGAGGAAAAATGAACATAAGGACATTACATGTGGCCTGTCTCAGTGCAGATTCATAGACACTTCTCAGAGAAATAACCACACAGGAGGAATTAGAGAGCCCATGGTGTAGGACAGACAGTCAGGGCCGACCAATTTCACAAGGACACCCCACCCCTACCTGACTCCTCTTTGTAGCAGGGTATCTTATCTTCTCTCTCATGGAGGTGATTACTCGATCATTCTAAAGCTTTTGCTTTCTCCTCTATCTCCCCGTTGGGTTGCGTCTTCACCTCAGTGGTATTTCTGGTAGGCAGTAAAGTGTCTACTCTGTCATAGGCCAGGAGATATTCAAGGAGAGAGAGGAAGGAGGAGAAAAAGGAAGAAAGAGAGAAGAGAAAGAAGAGAAGAAAAGAACGAAGAAAGGAATGAAGTAAAGAGGAAGGCAGGAAGAAAGGAAGCAAGGAAGGAGGGTAAGTGGACAGAGGTGAGCAGAGTAGTAAAAAGGTAGAAGGAAGGGGGGATGTGAAGGAGGGAGAGAGGAAAAATATGTAAAAAGAAAAGGGGACGGTTTCCATGGGATCAGTACAGCCTCCTTGCAGGAGAAAACACTTGGTCCATATTCCTCAAAAGCAAGGAGAATTCTAAGCATGTTACCCCTTATCTCACACCCGTGATAATCTTTGAGAACTGCTGGTCATCTGGTCTGTCTGGTCATAACCATATCTAGCTGGAGGCAACATTTTAAGAGGTCCCTGGATCTGGTATTGCCCAGGTAGGAAGAGTAGGATCGTTTCCTAAAGTTACAGAGCAGAGAGGTTAGGCATTCCATTCTGGGTAGGGAAGAAGTACCATAGTGAGGAAAGCCTCGGTCAAAACAGGAGAGGAAATGGCTGACCGAGGAGAACAGGCATGCACCTGTTACTCTCAGCCTGGTACCCAAGGCCTCTCAGTCGTGCCAATTAAATCCCATTCCTCACTATTCTAAGCAAAGCCTGAGCTGGCAAAGCAGACCTGCTGACCCCCATGGAGGAAGAAGTGTTAATTGTGTATGTTCAAGCTATGGGGCTTCAACGGCGTAAGTTGCAAAAATAAATAAATGAGTCAATAAAAATAAACCTAATCTGAGGGGTATGTAAATGACAAGCTGAACAAAGGATTAATGTGTGGCTCTGTGGAAAACACAGATCTGCCCCTCATTATGCAGGCTGATTCCACTGTAACCAGAGGAAAAGCGAATTGTTGGAAGTTTCTCCAAATGTGCAGCTGAGAATGCCATTGTATTAATGAGGAAAGTGATGTTGATTAATAGGCAGCCTGAAAGCGAGAGAGACAGCTTCCTCCTTTCTGTCTCTCTGCCATCTCTGGGACAAGTAGCCAACCAAGGCTTCTAGGCAGCACACTAACTGTCCCCTGGGTCTACTACTGACTGGGATCTCTGGGGTCCCATCATACTCCTTTCAACTATATTGATAAATGTGTCTGCAGACAATCAGCCTTTGTGAACTAGGCTACATTATTAAAAAAAAACCAGACCTTTGGAGCACCCCTGACCTTTACAGGTCAGGCTCCTTTTGTTGTAACCCACAGTTCATCCAGGAAAGGATTTCCTAAGAGTTAAGCAGAATACCGGTATATTTTTTCCCTTTCTACCTTCTGTAGAGAGCCATCAGTGTTCTTAAACATACTTAGTATATTCCATGCTTTCTCTAGCAAGGAGGTCATCTGGTAGGAGGTCCAGTATGCCAGTGACTTCATCTGAACTTCAAATCTCTGTGTGGTAATGGGTGATTCCAGCTGTAGATGAAAGATCTGCAGGTTCATAACCCTCATCTGTAACACTAGCCATTACCCCTACATTCTATGCAAGCGGTTGTCATTCATATGAAGAAATATGTGGATCTGTAATACAACAGAAAGACATTGAAACTGAACAAAATGAACCCTTCAGGCACAGAGAGTCACTTTAGGACTCTCAGCCTGTCCTGATGTCCATCCTCATGAATTCTTACTTTTACTAAAAGCAGAGAATTTGGAGCTGGAGGGGTAGCTCAGTGGGAAAGTACTAACATGAGGACCTGAGTTTGGATCCTCAGAACCAATGTAAAAGGCCAGGTGTGGCCGTGTGGTCCTGTAACCCCAGCACTGGAATGAAAGGAGGCTGCTGGAGGCTCAGTGGATAGCAGATTAGTGAGCTCCAGGTTCAGTGAGAGACCTCATCTCCAAAAGCAAAGTGAAGACTGGTAGAGGAAGATGTTCTACACTGACCTCTGGCTTCACATGTGCATACACATGCATACGCCACAAGGACATGTATTCTCTCTCTCTCTCTCTCTCTCTCTCTCTCTCTCTCTCTCTCACACACACACACACACACACACACACACACACACACACACACACACGGCAGGTGGGTAGAGAAAGAGAAGACGGATTTACAAAACTGAACATCTACTGATATGCTTCTCTTTAATTTCTGCCTTCAGTTACTTCCACCTGGTACATTAGATAAAACATAAATGCACACAGGACTGCCCATTTAAAGCCTTGGCTATTTTAAGTTATAGATAATAGAAAAAGATTTCCCAGTGTGGCCTTAGCCTCGTGTGATTTTGCCTTATTCCCTGATTTCTGAATCTAGCACCTAAAATGAAATGTGAGTTCACACAATTTTTGTTCATTAAGTCAGGAAAGTAAATAATTTTCTTTTTAATAAGTAATTGTATGATAGGCAGTTTAGTTCTATAACCAGAGGGTGGGGAGGAGCAGAGTGGAAACAATAGCATGCAGCATTCTAATAAACCGCTAGACACAAAAGGAAATTGCATCTCTAATCTTGAAATCTGATTAAATATGAGAGAGGGGGGCTGCTGAGAAACTACCATACAATCTGGGGTAATTCTTACAAGGAGCAATGCTAAGCTCCTCATCACAGGGCTTTTATGTGGGAATCCATGTTTCTCTTATAAATATGAAGTTGCATATCACTCACGGAAATTATGTTTGGTTACTCACATTGAAAAGCCACATCTTTAATTTTTAATATCTCTGTCATTCAAACGAGAATGGGACTAAGAAATTTTAATGGACAAATAACAGCTACAAAGGATGGGGGACAGATGGTAGACATCAAGGCAGGCATGTCCCCAACTGTCTGATCAAGTCCCACTCATGGCCACTATTATAGGACACTCCTTGCTACCTAGTTCTTTCTCCAGGTGCTGGCAGATAATAAATGTAGGCTTCTCTTCATGTTCACTGTGAATTCTTTTATTACGGTTGTTTAGGTGAGATGAACATTTTTTTTTGCACTTACCCTTTGATTTTATTTATTGCAAGTATTTACTGAGGACATACAGTGTACCGGATACTATTCAAGGCATTGGAAACAGAACTGTGAGCAAATAATGACTTTCTATTGTCTCAAATCATATGCCATTTCTGGTTCCATTAGGAAACAATGTTCCAGTATCAACAGTCTCTTTAAGCTTCGACCCAATATTAGGGAACAAAGCCATGGCTGGTAGAAATTTTTATAGCTAAAACAAATTCTCTTGAGATCTTACCTCTTAGGACAATGGCCACATATTAGACTCAACTCCACAGTGAACTCTTTCTAGACTTCTGCTACACCTGTAAAACTGAAGACCAGTGTTCAAAGGGGTCAGTAAATGGCTCTAAGAAGAAGCTGTCTATAGGGAATTTCCTACCCTTTATTTCTGCTTTCGCTTAGTTTTGGTGTATGATAAATGTTCACTTTCTTACTGGCATGGAGATGGATTTCAATACCATTCATCATTCTGTGACTAAGTGTTTGAGTTATTTTTTACAGGAGACTGGTTTAATAATATGTAACTCATTTATACCAGAAATTATTCCCTTATTCTGTGACCGCCATTATAACCATGTCCAATCAACTGGAATTTGTTTGGTTTTGATGGTTCTAACCCTTGAGCATGGTGTTCCTTCTAAAGGAATCATAAAATAAGGTTTGGATGAGAAACTTCAGTTATTCTATGGTACATTGGTGAGTTAACCTGTATTAACATCATGAAAGTCACCCACAGAAACATATTTCTGGAAGAATCTGCCTGCTGTAAAGACAGA
This sequence comes from Peromyscus nudipes, assembly GCA_902168325.1. Lineage (NCBI taxonomy): Eukaryota > Metazoa > Chordata > Mammalia > Rodentia > Cricetidae > Peromyscus > Peromyscus nudipes. The sequence goes on along the minus strand of CABHPH010161639.1, from coordinate 26,545 downwards.
AGGAGAAATGATGGCTTCATAGCGACCAGGAACTCATAGCTTCTACAACAGTGTGGAGGGCTTAACAAAATCCCTGAGGCTAGAGGAAAGGTTGAGTCAGTGACCAGAGTCCACATACCATTAAGCTACATGGCTTCTGGTTCTCAGGCAAACAGTGGGAATAAGGGCTTCCATTCCACAGTTTGTTAAAATGACAGAACAGTTATAAAAGTGCTTTGTAGAGTATAAATATTCAGAAGGAAAATTTTACAACTGAGGAACTGAAATTCCAACGGAAAACAAAATGCGATTTATCCCAGGCATTCAAGGCAGAATTCACAGATGGCTAGACCAACAACTATTTCTAGGCAAATGGAGAAGAGGGGCTCAGTGAAGTTCTTCTCAAATGAAGTAAGAGCTCAGACCTGCAGTTCTGCCCTGCAGGTGTTTTAGAGCTTGTTGGGCAGCACAGCGAAGTGGAGAGGTACCAGATGAAAAGAGCACACTGGCTTACACTCAAAAAACCCAGAGCTCCAATCCTATCTCCATCACCATCCAGCAGTGTGCCTGGGCATGTTAGGCCACTTAGAACGTCGGTGCCCATCTGCTAACAAGCAATAAAATCACTTGCAGAATAAACACGCTCACGTGTGTCATCAAGTATCCATCCTCATACAAAGAGAACTTCTGAAAGGTGAATACTCCACTGTAGGGTCATTATACATAACTCTCATAATAACCTGTGTTGGATTTTTGTCGTTTCCTTCTTAAAACTGAAGGAACTGATCTGCCCAAGGAAACAAGTAGATGTAATTAGCAACACTACAGTACAGTTAGCTCATTTCTAATGCTGACTCCAGGTCCTTCTACTACGAAACTGTTGTTCCTCTTGTAATAGGCCAGGGTTGTGTGGCTGGGGTTGAACAGTGTTTAAAACATGGTAACCAGACATCACCCTCCTATAAAAAATGGAAACATATAAACTAGAAGTATTGTCCAAGTGTTTAGGTGAGTCACTATTTGACCCTAACTGTAAAACAATGGCCTGAAGTTGTTTTGCAAGTGAAATTACTCCTCACCCCCTTGGTACACAATTTTGTTCTCATATACGTTCTTGGTCCATCCAACTCAAAAGTTTCCAACAGCATGTTATCTTTAGTGTTGAGAACCAGAGATGTCTACCCAATGTTTCATTGTGACGAATGACTGCAGGGTCCATTCTCCCTGAGATAAAACAGTGAAGGTGCAATATTGGTACTGAGAGATGAAAGTTAAACACTTGAAGGTCTACACTATATGATACGTTTACAAATAGCATACGCTAGAGTGATAGCTACCTTCTAAGTATCAGTAAGTGTGTTGCTTTGTCTTAGTAATAAGACCGCAACCACCAGCAGTTGCAATTAGAGTCATTACCTCACTGTGTTTGAGATAATCCAGTAGTCCCCCAAGATCTATCTATTTTCTGCCAAGCATCTGTAGGCCCCAGAATCAATGACCTTGAAGATGGAAGTACTTTCTCCTGCAGTCATTCCTCCTGGTTAATATGCAAGAGAAGGTTCTTCTTTACTCAAGACTTTGCATCTTCTAGTCTACAAGACCCAATTCCCAAAGATGGATTGCTTCCTTTGTGGAACACAATGATGCTTTCAGGAGTGCAGAAAGGAGTTCTAATACTATGTATAGCCATACAGTCAACAAATATGTGTTGACAGAGCCTGGTTCTCCTACAGGTCAATTATGTCATTAAAACTGAAGCCTTGGAAAGGAATAGGCCAACCTTAGGATTCTCTTTTTTTTTTTTTTTTTTGCTCTTTCCATAATTAGTTCTTCCTGACTATCTACCATACAATATCAAGATATAGCTACTCATGTGATATTTACCCAGCTCAGTTGCACACATTTGGCTCCCTATAGTGAATTACTTATATATGGTACCCTCTGCTAACATTTCTGCTTCTCTGCTCCACTCTGAATAAAGGCCATATTGGATGTAAGTGAGATATCTAACGCTTCTATGTGGCTCATTGCTAATACTGATTCCAGATGCCTTCAACTAAACAATACTGCTGCCATCACAGTAATTCAAGGTCATCTAACTGGAGAGTGTTGATAGTTAGAGCAGGGTGTTACCTATCACTCTCCTTAAGGAAATGGAGAAATACAGGCTCCATAAAGAGTTCTGAAATAGAACAATGATTGAATGCCTTGTCCAAAGGTGCAGATTACTGAACTGAAGTCAGCCTACAGGGGAGGTCTCTGGGAGCTGGTCTCATCTCAGGGGCTTCCTTCCACTTTGGCCCACTCAGCACTTTCAGCTGTAAATTGCATAATAAAGAGAGAAGGTGTGTTGATCAAATTTTCAGATGACACAGGGGTGGGCAAGCTAGCAAATATGCTGAGTGATAGAACCAAGAATCCGAAAGACTGGACAGGATGAATAATGAGCTATGGCTAACAAGATGAAATTTAGCAGAGACGGAGAGCGAGTTTCACCCTACTCAGCCTTGGCCTCGAAACCGGTGCCGGTGCTCAGAGTTCTCACTCCCCTCAAGGTTGGTGCTGGCTATCACTTGAACTCCATGTGACCAGAAGCCTCAGAGGTTTACTTCTCAGTTCAGAGGTCATCTCCACAAATAATAGATGTTTAAAGACTTGGCTTAACAGTAATTTCGGGGCTGCGGGAGGGAAGAGATTGAGTTCAATATCAGGCAGCACTATAACTATGTTTAAGGATCCATTAGGAGCTTGGCCTTTAATATTCAATACAGATAGAAGATAACCTTACATTCCCGCCCCCAGGTTGAAAACACATAGTTGAGGTTTGGAGTGCAATACTAAAGACCACATTTTAGTTATAAACTGCAGCCTGATGACACAGTAAGGGAATATAATAAAGCCCTGTATAGAACATACAAAAGAGAATAGTCTTCAGAGACATTTTAGAACAGGAAGACAACTTACTCGGTAGAATACTTTCCTTGCAAGGGTGAAGACCTGAATCCAATCCCTAGTATCCTGGTAAAAATGCCAGGCAAGGTGGGAAGCACTTGTAATCCCAGGACCTGGGACTTGCTGCCCAGTGAATCAAGCCTAAATGGTAAGACCTGGGCCAATGAGAGAACTTGTCTCAAAAAATAGTGAGTTTGCATCGCTGGGGATGATACCAAAGGTTGGTCTCTGTCCTCCACACACATGCACGCATATAAATGGTCATCTGTACACACATGTGCTCTCACACACATGACCTTGCATATGTAAGTACATACATATACGCCAATGTAATAGTTTTCATGGAGAAAAAACATAACACACACATACATACATACATATATACACATAGACATTATACATACAATAAATATTATATATATATATATATATATACACAATGTATAGTTAGTTACCTCTGGAGTATACGGAGCTACCTCTGAGCAAGCTCCTTAAATTTGAGTTCATAATCCACTTCCACCCATGTGACTTTGAGAAAGTTACCCCAATCCCGCCTGCCTCCCCTCTCTCATGTGCAAAGAGAGAGAAGTAAAGAGATTGCCCCTTGTAGATTTGCTGTTGCAATTCTGTTTAGTTAAAACAAATGATGCCTATTTTACCCAGCTGTGAAGATCAATCAAGGCAGTACATACTTGTAGAGCATTTAAAAGTCATACACACACACACAGGTGAATAAATCTTCCCCAGGGATATGGATAAATATCCCTCAGTGTCATCATTATAATAAAGCACATTGTGGTGCTTAGAAATACCTCCAGAAAGAAGACCTTGTAATGCAGCAGATGGCATCCCATATCTAAATGGTTATTCATTGGTCCTGGATGCTGTGGAGGGATATTTATGTCCATGCAAACTGCACTCTTTTTATGTCTAATTAAAGTATGTATTCTGACTCAGCAGGTCAGGGTCAGGGTAGACTGCTCTATGTCCCTAACATACTCTCAGGTAAAGGCAAGGCTACTCTTCTAGGTGTAGCACTGTGAATGAAGAGATTAGGCAGGGGTCCTGCACTGAGTATCATGGAGGGTCTCGAAGTCCATGCCCTTCTACAGCATCAGGACTCTGGAATGTTATAAATCTGTGACTATAACCATGCTGAGGCACATTATAACTGGGTTCTCTAGAGCAAATGATCCAACCTTTTACATTGCCATGGGAAATCACACAAAGCCCTACACCCAAGGCTTGGAGAACATCACAGAGAAGAAGGTGGAATGATTTTAAGATCCAGAGGACCAGGATGATATGGCAGGGAAGCCACACCCATGATATCTAGACAATATGGTCACCTAAATAAAGCCAACACAGTATCAGTTGACATGCCAGTGTGGATGGAGTAAATCTCTCAAGCCGACACCCCCGCCCCCCGCCCCAGATGGATAGCTTCAGACAATTAATGACTGCTAAGAGAGGGAAAATCAGTCTTCTCCAGGGATTGAACTCCCCTTATAAGTTATCCAATCTCAAGTGATCAGTCCTAAATGCATATACATATGATCAACACTAAGTAGACTCCACAGGTTGTATTTATATATTAATATATACATAAATATATGCATATATATGTTACAATAATAATTAAAGAAGAGGTCATGAGTTTGAAAGGGAGTTTGGGGGGCATGGGAGGAGCTGGAAAGAAAGAGAGTAGGGTGGAAATGTTATAAATACAACGCTCATGCATCAAATTCTCAAAAAAATTTAAAAAGAGAGGAAGGAAGGAGGGAGGGAGGGAGGGAGAGAGAGAGAGAAGGAAGGAAGGAATACACTTTACAACAAAATCCAGAATCCTCATGAAAACTGTACTACTTCAACAGATCCAACAGCGGGTTCCTTTCCTAATAGGTGAAACATCTGCTCTGGTTGTGGGCACAGATTTGTCTTTATCAGGTACTGATTGCTCTCTGGCTCCTGCCGGCTGCTGCATCCTGGTGTGACCAGAACAAAGCAAGGCAGCTGTGAGATGTCAAGAAGCCTCAGGAGGAAGACAGAGAAGGCCACAGAGAACCAAGGAAGCCCAAATGAGGGACGCTCTGGTCCCTGGCAGGAAGAACAAGAGAAAACTCAACTGTTTCCAGAGGTTGATGAAACCAAGTTGCATGCTAGGAAGATTCTCAAAGATCACCTGATCCCTTCTCCTCTGTATGCAATTGTTGAAACAAAGCCATTTGAGAAGCTAGAGGTCTGGAAGAATTGGGTGTGGGTAGGATCAGCCCTTCAAACCAGGGTGTTTAGCTCCCAATCCAGGGGCCCTCACCTAGCCTATGCCAAACTCATGCTTCTTCCCAGGTCTCCCACCTGTCATGCTGCTCAGTCTGTCCACCACGTCTCTTTCTTCTTCAGGTACTTCCAGGGAAAGAGGGGTTGAGAGTGATTCCAATGACGCGATTGGAGAGCAAAAGAGGTTCATAGAGGTTAAATTTCTGAGGAAAGGGCTGTTCTGAAACATCTGATAATTCTGCATCATTCACGTTGCTCAACATCGCTGCCCAGTGAACACATTAAAGAGCAACTATGACACCAACACACATGGATGACTTCCCTGGTGTTGAGGATAGGGCCACGGCATACCACTCAAATGGCCTAGAAACCTCTAAGGAGAAGCTGGCAACTTAGATGGAACTGATTTACATGGGAATAGCCCATTTCTTCCAAACCCTGTATCCTTCTGTAGGTTGAGAGTTTAGACATTCTAGGAAGGAAACTAAGTCACCAGTACATATAAACATGGAATAACCAATACCCAGGGTTATCCTGAGAGGCTGGCCTGCTGGGTGATCTGCGCCTACCTGCTTAACTGCCGAACTGTTCTCCTACATGACTTTCTACAACTCCCTGAGAATCTGTGAAGAGATTTTTTTTTCCATTTGTTAATTTCTACAAGCTCTTCAGCATTTAGGAGTGAAATATCATCTTTCTATGCGACCTAAACATCTGGTCACATAGCTCCAATTCTCTCTCTATAAATTTATTAGGGGACACACACACACACACACACACACACACACTGATAGTAACCATTCATCACTTTAAAAAGAGAAAGTGCATTATTTTTGACATAAATAAATTCACAGCAACAGATATATTATACATATTAGCAAAAGAAGGGCCCCTAGATAATGATGTTCTTGGAATCCTTCCAGAATCAAGCATTTACTGGCCGCTAAGGCACAGCACTGATGGTCTAGTCTCCTGAATGCAGCCCAAACCAGGAATCCAGAGGCTTCTGGTCCATAGAAAGGTGACATATGGTTCACTACAGTTACTTGATTGGGTGATTTTTCAAAATCTGCAGAACTAAAGTGTTGCTACTCATTTATCAATCTGCCCAGGTCTATGATAACACATGGTTAGGTTTGAAGTCAACTACAAGCCACAAGAACAGTCTGCAGGCTATTGACATTATCATACTGATTATTCCTAGAAAGGAAAGAACACATTGCTCTCCTCTAATGTATGCAGATGCATTGCCCCACTGCTACTTTAGACTGAAAAGTGTATACAAGTTTAGACCTATGTGCCAAAGAAGCAGCAGAATCAATATTTGCCCTACAAGTTTAAAAGTGTTTGGCATTAGAAACAGATCATGTGGACTCTAGAAACCCAAACTAGTAAATCCTGTTGCCAGCTTGTCAACCCATCTTTGGCTTCAACATTACAGCAGCAGGCAATGACAGAGCCAATGTCATTGGCTCCCTACAATGTTACAACTCTTCACAGAGAGGAAAGGTCCCCTGCAGTGTAGGTAAAGAGGTATGAATTTCCGAACCACAGCTGCTCTTAATAGGCAGGTGTCTTGGTTTCATTTCCTGTTGCTATGATAAAATACCCTGTCAAAAGCAACTTTAAATGAGAGTGTGTTTATTGGACTCACAATTCCAAGTTATAGTCCATCACTGCCGAGAAAGCAAAGCAGGAACCTGTAAGCATCTCATCCTATCCACAGCCAAGAGGAGAGAGAAAAAAAAATACACACGTGCTTATTGTACAGTTCGCTTTCTCTACTCTCATATAGTCCAGGACCCAAACCCAGGCAATAGTATCACCTACATGGGGCTGGGTCTTCCCACATAAATCTAACCAAGGTCAATGTGCAGAGAATAAAAGGCCTTAGAGGAGTCAACTCTAAGTGAGACATCTCCATCACACCCATCCTCATAAGACTCAGTGATCTTTATAAAGAGATGAAAAGATTGTAAGAGCCAGAGATAGTAGATGTCTGTAAAACAAAACAAAACAAAAAACCAGTATTTTCCAGACATGATAGGGCCATTGCACACATTGCACACAGAGCAGCTCTGAAAGTATATACCAGATCTGCACAAGATCAAGCCAGATAAAATCCCAGCATGAATGGGAAGTGGTTCATGAAGTTCCATACCTAGTTGAGAAGCCATTGGCAACTGATAAATGCTGGGGGCAAGAGAGGAAGTTTATTTCAAAGATGTGGCCCCTGAGAGGCTACCCATACTCTAGATGTACCTACACCCTTGTACATACAGCCAGAGCTGAGTGGACTTGGTGGTTTAAGAACAAAACAAATGGAAACACACGAAGTTTGGAAGAGAGAGTGGTAAGGGGGACAAGAGGAATTGGAGGAAGGGCAGACTTAATCAAAACACATTATGTCATGTATGAAAGTTAATAAAAAGGTAGATTTTGCTGTGCAAAAAATCATTTTTAATGCTAAATTGTCAGTTTTTGCATTGTTCTTGCTTACTGTTTCCCGTATCTGATGTAAAATAAATACCTGCTTTCTGACAAAAAAGACAATCTCCCACAGACATGCCTATAGACCAACCTGATCTAGATAATTTTTTTAATGAGACTCTTTTCTCAAGTGATTCTAGATTGTGTCAAGTTGACAGTCAAAACCAGTGCTCACGGTACACATCCCTTTCTGAGTATTTTTCAGAGAGGCCTTTGGTGCTTTCTTAATCCTCATCGCTCTCAGGACCTGCCACCTGCAGAATGACAGTGGGAGGAAGACCCATGAGAGATGACCTGCAAGTTTTGCTTATAGTTGCAAAGTTAGTACCAAAAGCCCTCTTATCCATATTTGCATGCAATTTTCTGAGTTTGCTTTAATGGCTATGACATTTCATTAATTCTGATTCATTGTGTACTCAAGCCAATGCACATGCAGTTTAGTCCCATTTGCTGACAGAAAATAGAAGCTGAAAAATTCTAAGTCAGAGTAATAACTGAAGGTGTGTAATTACTCATTACCCAATCAGCTAGCAGGTTCAAGGGGCAAGAATGGTTTGGAGATAAATTGCAACTTTTGTGAGTGAATCTGACAGGCCGGGTTACTACGTGTGTTTCTTTTGATTAATGACACAAGGAAGAGAGGTTTAGAAGAGTTGTTCCCACTGATTATGCTACTCCTAGGCTGACCCTTCAAATGTTTCTACCAGTTACCAAGGAAAACATAAATTATGTGAGCAAAGTGTGAATTCCGTAAAAACACAAAATGTTACAGGCACAACTCCCGTGCTCTAATTAAAAAGAAACTCAAAATTTTAGGTCCTAGGATGATGCCAGGATGGGTGATTACTTTCCGTGACAGATTTCAACTTTCTCAGAAAATGCACTTACTAAAATGAAGAAACAGCAAACAGAGTTGGAGATATTTATCATCGGTTAATGTAATAGTCTGTCTCAGCAAAGGTATTGCATGAGTTTTGACATTTCCAGTATCTTTCTAATCATTATTCCATACTGGTACAAATATAGTCAAAATAGTTATTCCAATTTATATGTATATACATAAATATACATATATATGTAACTTTACATTTCCAGAGGTAGAATACCTATGTTCTTTGGCTTTTCATCATGAAATAGATCAAATAAAATCCTTTTTCAGGTCCTTGCCCTCCACACAGCCTGCTCAGATGTCATAGTAAGGTAACTACAAAACAAAAATTAAAAAAATATATATAACACTACAGAATAGAACATGACAGTGTCCAGTGAGCTGATACATAATGGGACTGTGATGTACGGAGTCTTTTGATCATACAATGCTATGGGAAGTATGTCAGCATGCTGACAAGGAGAAAATTTTATTCATAAGGATCAGATGGGGCTCCACTGGAGGAAGGATCATCTAATCCTGGAGGAATGGGAAGAGGAAGGCAGATAGATGGCCATGACATTAATGCACAGACATGGAGGCGACAACTCAGGTTATTGACACTTTATATGATTTTTCAGAAATGATGGTCCCAATCACATGCTGAGAATAATGAAAGGGAGATCAAACTTGGAGACCTACTGTGTATTCATGATGAGCGTCTGAACTAGTGGGATGGTAAAGACAAAAGAGAGGAGGAAGAAAGAAGCCATACATTGGAGACTTTTCATGATCTATGGATTAGGTTGATGTATAAGGTAAAAAGAGGGAAATAATAGAAATAAGACTGGATCTATTTCTCACTCTAACCAGAAAGTTATTGTCCTATAACTTTGCAGAAGAGGAAGCTATACCACAGATGTGGGTCAAAAGTGGGTGCTGTGGGATGTCCTGTATGTTATAAATATATGTTGCTATGATTGATTGATAAATAAAATACTGATTAGCCAGTAGCCAGACAGGAAGAATAGTGTAGGAGGGACAAGGAGGAGGAGAATTCTGGGAAGTGGAAGGCTGAGGCAGAGGGATGCTGCCAGCCACTGCTATGAGGAGCAGGATGTAAAGCACCGGTAAGCCACGAGCCACATGGCAGGGTATAGATTTATAGAAATGGGTTAATTTAAGATATAAGAACAGATAGCAAGGAGCCTGCCATGGTCATACAGTTTATAAGTAATATAAGTCTCTGTGTGTTTACTTGGTTGGATCTGAGTGGCTGCGGGACTGGCGGGTGAGAGAGATTTGTCCTGACCATGAACCAGGCAGGACCAGGAAAACTTTAGCAACAAGTGGGCACTGAGTTGTAGATCAGCTTGACATGCATCACATACACTTTCCTTGACACCACTGCTGAGACAGATGTCCTATGTACTGTGCTGGTGGACACTCTTTGCTCAATCCTTTCTTACTATTATGCCTTCATTGTGAACAAACAGAGGTGTAACATCAAGGAAGGATGTCAGCATCTATTCATAGAGGCCAGTCATGCATACAGAGAGAACCCTGTTAATATTCTACAGAATAAATCCAGCAGATAGAATGGTAGGGCAGAGGTGGCCTTAGGAGTCACTAAAGTTGATTTGTGAGAATTGTGATCATGGAATGTGAGAACTAGAGAACCCTTTCAGAAAACTCAATAGGGTGTTTAAAAAAAAAAACCTGTGGACATATTTTAAAATGAAAAGTTATATGGACATGTGAATATATTCTTGTATTTGGAGATAGAGCTGAGGAGGTCTGTAGGAACGCAGGAGGTGTCTAGAAAACACCATCTAACACAGACGCTTTAGTTCATACATGGTGATACTGAAGCCCGTATCTGTGAGCCCAGGAAACATAACTTGTGTTGAGACTGGAACCCTAGGCTGAAAGCTCTCAGCTAGGACAGCCAGACTTCTCCAGGGAAAAGGATGGGACCATAACTTTACTCAGCATTACTCCATTCCAGGGTGATATACTATGGAATATTATTGGAACTCCCCTTGAAACCCAATATAGAGTATCCTTCACACACACACACACACACACACACACACACACACACAGAGTGGGGCTTGGCAGGAGCTCATCTTTGGAGATAGGAGTTGCAAGCAATGGCAAGCACTCTGGTCTTTTCCCCCTCTTCCAGGGCCACATAAGAAGGTGAGTCCAGCAATTACAAGATACCCTGGCTATTTCCAGGGCAGTCATCATACCTCTTCCCACCTCCTTATCTGTACTAGGTTTTTCTCAGCAATTGGCCTCCGCATAGCCTTGGCGTATTTCTCAACAGATTCCTTCCTTTGTGGTACCTACTCCAAATTTCACACCCACAGAATGTTCTACAGAGCATGTCACTGTGCGGCACTGGCTTCAAGGAGAGGTTGCCTGGGGCCTTCTCCCACTTTAGGAAAGAAATCAAGAGTCTAATTTGCTATGATGGGACATGAGCAATAAAATGTTCATTAACTTTAATTGTAAACACTTTAAGTCCCAATCATTGTAATGAAAGGATAAATTGAAAAATCAAGAGTTAAGTACCCTTTTAAAATTTCATATCTTCTATCTTCACCTGGCCTCTTACACCAGACAAAGTCAGATTAAACAATGTACAAAGAGTTCTCCACCCCTCAATGATCTCACCCAGTCTTTGAGACCTAGTTCAGATAGCTTCTCCATTCAAGGCATCTCCCACCCTGGTACCAAAGTACTTTTCTCTGTCCTAATAAAGGCACTTACATTTTCATTATAATATGCCTTATTTCTTCCACGTACACTTTTCTGCCAACATCCATGATGTTACTATCATTTTAGCCCCAGCAATGGTGATGTCAGCCTAGTAACTGCTCCATGATGATTATAGATGAGTTGATTAATTTGAATAAAAGCCATGACAATTCCACAAGACTCAAAGATACATAATTGGGTTTAGTATACATTCCAAACTGGATTGTGTAAACACTGAAGAGCCTCAAAGATACTTCCATCATTTTGTTTTGTACTCAACACTTATGATAGTCTACCTATCTGCTAGCTTGATACATATAGACTGCCAAGGGGCACCTGGGCTAGATCACCTGATTTTCCCACTTTTGGTTCTCTGTCTCCATCGAACATGCTATTATAGTTCTTTATATACTAGGATTTGGGAAATGTCATGAACAATGTCTTTTCAGGAGTGAAATGACTTGAGATAAAGGTTTAAATCTATGTTTCTAACCCAAAAGCATGCACACAAATCATCAAAAAATCATTCTGATCACTTTTCTATGGGCAAAGTTAAGTAGGAATGTACCGAGGTGCCAGGGTCTTAGCTTGTCAGGCAAATCAAATGGCACAAGGCACATAATTCCTGCTTTATTCTCGCTGTGATTAGAATGGTAATTGAAAACTGCCTCTCCCTAGATTGCAATGTCTTCATTTGTGCAAATGATGACTCTGACTTTTTCTGCCCTGAAACTACTAAGATTAATTATCTACACTTCTTAAACTGAATGATCCCCCCACAAAAAACCAGCTTACTTCTGTGCTGTAGTATCTGTTCCTATAACAGCAGATGTAGACATTGGCAGAATGAAAATTCTTCTGTTTAAGAAACATTTTAAAACAGGTGATGGCTTCTAGATATAATAACTGGGGTAGGCTGAGCCACCATTCCCCCAGTCCTCTTTATTACATATAGCTGAATAGAATAAGCCCAAAGAGAGATACCAAAGGGATTCTGGAGGGAGGATGGAAGGGAAATGCCTTTTGAAGTATGCACATATGGTTATGGGTGTGCTGATTTGTGTCTGTGGTGTAAAACAGAATTAAGAACACATATATGTTTTTACATCCACGATAAAGGTTCCAGCTACAGGGTGATGCCTTCCCCATAAAAGACATAGGCGATAGAAACAGACAGGTTTCATCACATCATTGTGAAGATGCAGCTGAAGTTTGCAGGGCTTTACCTGTGTACACGTGATTCCAGCCTGCTTGAGACCTTCCCTGCCTATCGGTCTGCCTGTAGACTTCAAGCTTCAGCCTCAGATGCAGTGACAGGCTCCTCGGAGAATTGCTTATTCAGCCACATGGTTCCCGCGCGCCTCCCCATGTTAAATCCACAGATTGGTAACAGAGGGAGATGCAGAAGGAGCAGGGAGACAATCTTGTACTGTTTTTGCTGGTTCTGTTTCTGTTCTTGAGCGTCAAATGGCTACCAACACATAATACAGACTTCCAGGTTCATGAGGTCCCATGGTTCTTTCTTTGCTTACACATCATGCTAGATTTATTTTATATGACCGACAAATCTGACATGAGAACATCTAGTGAGCAAAAGAAAACAAAAATTTAAATTCTTCCTTCCTAATTAATATTTAAAAATTATTTTCTTAGGCACTTGGGAGTTGGTTGTGGATTTAAATATTAACTCTTAAATTCTGATGCTCAACTCTCTCTCCTCTGTCTTTATCTCTATCTCTGTCTCTGTCTCTTCTTTCTCTCTGCCTCTGTCTATCTGTCCGTCTCTCTCTTCCTCTCTCTCTCTCTCTCTCTCTCTCTCTCTCTCTCTCACACACACACACACACACACACACACACACACACACACACACACAGTTAAACCATGTAGCCTAGGCTTAGGCCAGACTAGAACTCTCAATGCTCACATCTCCTAAGTTTCCCAAACACTCCCACACCCAGTCAGCGTCATTATTTCTTGTTTCTTAGAGCTAACAAGCCTGAATGCATGTATGTATATGTATATGATATAGACGTATGTATATAAAGCTCCAAGTGTAGTATCCAGCATGAATGACACTTCCATAGCTTCTTTCCCCATCTTAAAATCTCCCCTACTCTTCCATTTCCTACCTGGAGACATTCCCAATAAAACCCTGAAATGGCCTCCTTCCTCCTACTCTACCGTATCATGAATGTTAACACCTTGATGTTGTCTACCCTATACACTCCACCAGCTAGATTTTGTATTTCCAGATAAAGAACAAGTATTAGGCCTCTAAATTAATGAAAAAGACTTGCATTTGCTTATCACTTCGCCTCTTACTGTGCTCTGCACCTACATTTCCTTAGTGGCTCCCCACAGCGAGCACAGTCAACACTTGTGAGTACAATGAATGGCTGCAGTCTGTAATCAAGCTACACTTTCCAAAGCATTCATCTTACTCTATTCCTTCTATTCAGGAGCAATCTGAGTGGCCAGGGAAAAAAATAGAGCTACCTCTAGACAGGATAGTTATTATGTAAGAAATGCTGGTGATTTCATCAATAGCTAACATGGCCCACAAGTTATCACTAATCCAGATTTTAAAGAGAAACAAATAATAGAAGAATTGAGTAGTTAGTGCTTGATGAGAGGGTGCTGCAGGATCAACATATGATGGGTCTGCTTTAGGAAAGATCTGAAAGGCTGAGGAGCAGAGCGTAAACGCTCTGCCTTCAAAATAAAGGCCACCAGCACATCAAGGATCTATTGCCAACTGCTCAAGCTGGCAATGTCTTTTAAGTCAAAGGAAAGAGGGGACGGACGTGGTCAAAACACATTGCATGCATGTAATGAAATTCTCGAACAATTTTTTAAAACACAAATATCTCTGGAGAGTAAGATGGCTTTAAAATGTCACAAATGGAACAAATTTCCTCTGGATTTTAATATACTAAATTGTACATTCCACTCTAGACAAGTTTATGAATTGCACAAGTTGTTAAAAGATAATTTGGGTTTTTGAAATCACAAAATAACCAACATGAATATCAAAAAATAGCACATGGATGCTTGGATTACTACTATTTTTTAATCTACAGGAAAGGTCAGAAAGGCAACTAGCCTTGCAGACTCCTTGCTTAAGTCCCCAAGTCTTTCCAGAGTCTCCAGCACTCTCATTGGAAACTAGGACTCCAAGGCAAATTACGCTGACCTGAGGTGAATAAAAAGGAGTAAGTAGAAATACATTTCTAAAGCCACTTAGATGTGTTCATACCAAAGGCTGTTGAAAATGGATTAACCTTGCATTTGAAAGAATTGTTTGTCAGGAATCAAAGGCTAGATCTAAGAAAGAAACACAGAGTAGGAGTGGATGGACAAATAGTTTAGACAAAGGAGCTGTAGAGAGTGTAAGTCTCGTTTAGCAGCCTATGGATTGATAATAGAAATTCAGTGTTATCCCCACGTTTCATTTGGTAGCAGGTCTTTGGGTTCTAAAGCCAACTTGATTAGAAATAGAAAACCCTTGGAAGTTGCAGGCGTAGACCCAGCATGGACAAGCAAATTCAGCATGAAAACTATTATGAAATACAGCTGGAGAATAATCCAAATTTCTCTTGGAGATTAATGTGTTCTAAAATTACTGGTCTCAGAACCAGAGTGTGAAGTTTCCATAGGGGGTGCTTTGATATCTTTATCCTTATAGACAACTCTAGGGAAAATGATTGACCAAACATTAGGTAATGTCATAAAAGGACTTGGAATAAAAATAGAAACTAGCTTCCTGCTCCTTTAAAGTGCCTGAGGCATTCACCCTTGGACATGCAATGTTTGCAATTACCACATTAGAGACACAAACACTCTAGAACTGCATTGTAGCTGAGTGTCTGAGTTTCATTTCTGTCACTGTGATAAAATACCCTGACAAGAGCAATATTATGGGAGAATGGGTTTGTTCTAGGTCCCAGTCCATCACTATGGGAAGTCAAGGCAGGAACTCAAGCGGAGAGTCACATGCACATTCAAGAAAAGAGAGAAAATGAATGCACAAATGCTTAGTATTTGGCCCACTTTGTCTACTTTTCTAGTCCAAGATGGAAGCCCAGGGAATGGTGCACACCAGCATGTGGATCTTCCCACCTCAACTAAAGCAATCAAGACAATCTCCTATAAACATGCTCGTAGGCCAACCCAATGGGGACAAGCCACTATCAAGACTCTCTTCCATTGTGATCCTCCAATGTGTCAAGTTGACAATTTAAACTAGTTAACAGATGGAGAAAGAAGCTGAAGACTGCCCACAAAACTCCATACACATAAAATTCTATTCCCTTCCCCAACTGGTATAACAGTTTCACGATGTCACTATGATATTAATATTAATATATGGAAAAATAAAGATCCATTCATGCTATAGAGGCTAAAATCTTTTATAAAGTGATTTGTGTCTGAATTTTCCTACTTAACATGCAGGATTGGTTTTTGCCCCCCTGAGAAGGCTAGACCTCTTGTCAAGCCTCACATACAAAAGGCAGATCACAGTTCCCTCCCAGAGAAAAATCTGCATTGGGAAGATTATTTTTAATTCTCCTGAGTCTTAACTTTCTCTTTGACAAACACCCTTCATCACAGGCGATTGTCTGCCTAGGAAGCACATTGTCTGTCATGGCAGACGGAGAACAAGGCCTATTCAGATATGGAAAACAATGTATATTCAACACCCATTGAATATAATCAAGAGGACTTGTTTCACATCACAGAGTGATGATGCTGAAACATCCAGGAGATCTCTGGAACATCATCTTAGGCCTACTCAAAATGCATGGGGTCTTGCAAATGCTCATTAGATAACCCAGCTTGACCTCTCATCTTCTTCAGTGTGCTACTCCACTATAACTTGATAGAGCTGTTGCTTTTGAATGAGCTCAGGATACTCATCGGGAATACAACACTGTGTGCTAGTGACAGCTTTGGCTTCTCAAACCTCATAATTGAGGGGGATATAATTCAACTCCCATCTGTAGATCTCAAAGTATGTCAGGAACGTTAGAGAGGAAGTGGGACAAAGAGAGGTGAATACGAGGTAATTCCTCATGGGTTTCCTGTCTCATACCCATGGATTGCAAAGTACTGTAAAGAATTGTAAAGTCCTCCTGCCCAATGTTTGCCCGCCCCCACGCCAGAGTCATCTAAGACTCTGAACACTCTACTTCAAAATTGTTGTCCAAATATTTTCACCAAATTTGGAGCCAAATCTCACCAGTGCAAGGATGTGGGGTCCAAGCCAGTTCAAGAAAAAAAGGGGGGGTTGTGGTCTAAGAATGCAGCCTGGCAAAGACAGAGCTCAGAAAGGTCTGGCAGTCATGGCTAAAGAGGTACAAATAGCTTCCTGTCTCTTGTTGAGATAGGGCTTGTCTTTTGGATCATGCTTTGAGGAGAAATGCAAGGATAAGTAATACATTCAAAACAGGGACAAACATATCACTTGCCCCATCAAATAGCTTCAGGATAATGCTGTTTTTGAAGAGAACAGAAGTCAATGTCATATCCTGAAGTGACAAAGAGGATAAGGTGTGCAGGTTGTATCTTGTTAGTGGAGAACAAAAGAAAGGATGTGTATTCGTCAGGGTCTCACTCAAAAGCAGATGACACATTCAAGCTGAGTCACAAAAGAAGTAATTAATAAAAGAACGAGGGCTGGTGAAACGGCTCAGTGAGGGGAGGTGACTGCTGCCAAGCCTGATGACCTGAGTTTGATCCCTGGGAACCATATTGTAGAAGGAGATAACCAACTCCTGCAGGTTATACTCTGACTTCCATACTGCCCTATCGCACCCCCTATAAATCATTCAATAAATAATATTTTTAAATGAGAGTGGTCTGCAAGAGAATAGGCACAATGTAGGAATGTAATGAAGACACATGGGATAGTGCAGTACCTTGTGGCTGGGAATGAGAGTTTGTACTCTTAGTCCCAAATCAACAGTGAAAGAGACTAGGGAAGGAGCTTCATGTTCTGGACCCTGGAAAAATAAAAACTGTGCAGAAAGCTGTCAGTGAGGCCAAGAGCTTCCTGCTCAAGATCAACTAACCTAAGGAAACTTCAGATGGATGATATCTAAAACACACATGCACATTCCTCTTGCAGAATTCTCCCAGGAACACAGAATAGAGGTGAGGAAGAAATTGTACCTCTAAGAGCATGGAGAATATTAAGCCCATACATTAAAGATCACCTGTGAGAGCCCCTATACCTATACCACCACCACCACCACCACCACCACCACCACCACCACCACCACCACCACCACCGCCACTACCACCACCATCATCATCATCACACTGATAGTCCTAATAATGAGGTGAGATAGCTAATCTCAATTGTCAACTTGATGAGATTTAGAGTCATGCCTTTAGGTATGGCTATCTTAGTTGGATTAATTTAGGTGAGAAAATATACCCGCTGTGGTTGATATCCCTCTTTTCTTGGGCTGGTCTGTGTAAAAAGAAGAAAGTGGACTGAACATAAGCATTCATTGTTCTTTTCTTTCTGACTATAGATGTAATGTGCACCTGCTTCAAATTTCTACTCCTTGACTTCTCCATCATGATGGACTGTGTCTTAGTTTAGGATTACTACTGCTGTGATGAAACACCATGACCAAAAGCAAGTTGAGGAGGAAAGAGTTTATATGACTTTTGCTTACACATTCATAATCCATCATCGAAGGAAGTCAGGACAGGAACTCAAATAGGGCAGGAACCTGAAGGCAGGAGCTAATGCAGAGGTCATGGAAGGGTGCTGCTTACTGGCTTGCTCAGCTTGGTTTCTTATATAACCTAGGACTACCAACCCAGGGATGGTACTACCCACAATGAGCTGGGCCCTCCTCCACCAATAACTAGGAAAATGCTCTACAGGCTTGCCTACATTCCAATCTTAAGGAAGAATTTTCTCAACTGGGGTTCCCTCCTCTCAGATGACTCCAGTCTGTGTCAAGTTGACATAACATAAGTTAGCATAGACTGTATCTTCAAGAGTGAACCAAAATAAATCTTTTATCTCTTAAAACATTTTTGTCAGAATGTTTTCTATCACAGAAACAAGAAAAGCCACTAAGACACAAGAATAACCCAAGGCTTAAGATAATGTATTGTACACATATTAACTCAATTTCGCATGCTCATATGGCTGAGCTCCCACCATCTCCCTAGCAGATTGATTCTTCCCTGAAGTAGATTAGAGCCTTCAACACATGGGACCACATATTTATCAGGCAGAAAAATGCAGCTGCACACCAGAGGTAAACACTGCAGAGAGGGGAATGCCTACAGAATATCACACTGCAGCAACAGCCGTCCATAACACAAGCTCTAATGCACGGGACAGCTCTTTAAACCTCCGAGTAACGGCTGCCTTTGTAGATAATACACTTTTTCACTCAGTCACAAGAAAAATATGATCTAGGCCATTCTTTTCAAATCCACAACTCTAAACAATATGTTCTGGGCCACAAAGTCCCCAGAGGTCAATGACAGATTGGTTGGTCCTATCATGTGAGTATGGCACCCGTGGGACATAACAATGAGTGGAAACCAAGTCCGTTGCACTGATAGGAAGTTAATCCTAGAACTGCCTTGCAATACTACAGAAATTGAATCACAACAGCACATAACAAGGAAAAAAGAAAGTCCCAACCTCCTTCAAGGCCATGCACAGTGTCTAAGGAGTCTCTAGGAGGGTAAGAATGACAGATAATGCTGACTGCCAGAACCCAACAGAGGCTCTTCAGGTAGACCAGCTGACTCCACTTCATATGTATCTACAGTGAAACCATCATAATGATACAAGCAGCTATTAGATGGGTGCTGATAAAGAGCTACATGAAATGAGATGCCCAATATTCTTATTACCTTTTTCATAAATGTTTTTGGGTCACTAAATCATTCAGGAATGGTACCTACTTGATGATTAGTGATATGAAAAATTCCTCCTACCTACAAGAGAACCTGGGGAAACAGCTCAGAGAGATGCCATTTATATTCTCCCCCAAATCCCTGGGCCATATTTGGTCCTGCGTTCATGAATTTAATAGCCTGCATACTCAATGAGCTACAGCAAATCATAAACTTCCTTGCAAATGAGAAAGATCATAATTGTTCTCCAAAGCAAATATTCAATTCTGAAATTAGACTGGCTTGACAATTTAGATGGATTTTTTCATTGCCCCATGCTTTCAGTTTGCATGAAAAGCCTTCTCATTCAGCCTCCAGAGACTCCCAGCTTTTGCCATATTGCCCCCAAAATTATTAACATTTTAATCTTGCTTTAATTAACTCTCGCTCCAATGGGATAACACTGACAGGATCTGAGATTGCAAACCAGAAGCTGAAAATCTGGCACACTTGATTAGTGGCTCGAAAGAACTGGGGAGATCAGGGGAACGCTCCAGGCAAAGAGAACCACAGAGAGAGGAGGTATGAAAAAACTTCTGCCCCAGTTACCCTCTAACCCACACAAGCACGCTCCCTTATCTTTACGTACTAGAAGGAAGCCAAATTCCCAAGTGGGAAGTCACATGATTTTCATCTGGCAAGGAAGGGCACCCAGATATCACATATCTTTCAAAAGCTGAGGTAACATAGCTCCTCGTGTCAATAATTAGAAGACTATGGTTTTTGTTTTATTTTTAAGAGGAGAAAGGAGACAAGGGTTGGGAGACCAGAGGGGATAATAAATAAGAACAAAGTATTATGATTTATACAGCTGATAGCTAGGATGAAACATCACAAAAAAAACATTACTTTGCATGCCAACTAGGCATTCGATAAATACAAATGCATAAATATATAAGGATGATGAAAATTCCTGCTACTACTTAGCTTTCGGGGCATGGAAAATGTGTGTCATCTTGAGTACCTCTTTTTCTCCCTGGAATCCTGATGTCAATGAGCCACCTGGGTCCTTACTTGATTTTCTTCTCTTTTTTTATATTTTATAATATTTATTTATTTATTGTTCTCACAGTGTTCTGCCTGCATGTCAGAAGAGGGTACCAAATCTCGTTATAGATGATTGTGAGTCACCATGTGGTTGCTGGAAATTGAACTCTGGACCTCTGGAAGGGCAGTCAGTGCTCTTAACCTCTGAGCCATCTCTCCAACCCTGATTTTCTTCTCTTTTCATCCCTTTATATGCACAACCCCCTTGATGATATCATTTGTCTTCTGGCTTTAAATACCATTTTTGCATCAATAGCTCTTAAACCTATATTTTCAATGTGGATATTTCTCCTACAGCATTATCCACATTCCATCCCCTTAAAAACAAACAAACAAACAAACAAAACCCTACTTTAATTTCCTTCAAATTTGTCTTCGAAGGCTGGTTCCTTATACAAGTTTATACCAAGTATCAACTTAAAAATTGCATTCCTAGGGCTGGAGAGATGGCTCAGAGGTTAAGAGCACTGGCTGTTTTTCCAAAGGTCCTGAGTTCAATTCCCAGCAACCACATGGTGGCTCATAACCATCTATAATGAGATCTGGTGCCCTCTTCTGGTCTGCAGGCATACATGCAGGCAGAACACTGTATACATAAATAAATAAATCTTAAAAAATAAATAAATAAAAATGTAATTGTTTTAAAAAAAATTGCATTCCTCCTGCTGCCTTCCTCACAGATCAGAACCTTAGTTCAGTGGGGATGGTAAATCTCAATAGTCCACTGGAATAGAATCTAGAATTGCACCCAGGCGTGGCTGTAGGGGATTATCTTGATTGGCTAATTTAGGTTGGAGTGCTTGCTCATTGTGGGTGACAATACTCCTTGGGACAGGATTCTGAACTGTCTAAAATGGAGAAACTGAGCTGAGCACAGGCATTCATTGCTCTTTTCTTCCTGACTATGGATTCCACATAACCAGTTTCTTCAGGCCCCTGCTACTCTGACTTCCCTGCCATAAAGGACTGTACCCCAAACTAGGAGCTGAAATAAACTCTCCCTTATGTTGCTTTGGTTATGGCATTTTATCACAACAACAGGGAAAATAGCTAAGACAGACACCTAATTTTCCATTTCTAGTCACATTGTATTGGAGATCCCATAGGCACCAATCTTACACAGTCCACAAAAATCTTTAGGACAACAAATGAGTTCAATTTTACTTCTATACCAGACCAGGAAATGGTCTAAAAATGAAATTAATGAAACCATCTTATTTCCAATAGCACCTGAACATATTATTAGGATGACTACCACAACCAAGGTGGACCCTAACAAATGTTGATGAGAATGTGAAAAAAAATGCTTTGACAGCTACACACACAAATAAAGCTGAAATACAGGTTACCTCTTGCCTCTTGTTTTGGCAATTCCACTTCTCCACTTCTATCCATGAACCCAATAAAATCTATGGCCATGTGAAGTATGTTCTAGAAGTCTTTTTCAAAAATAGCCAAAAGGAATAACTGCCCACCTGTCCATCAGTTGATGAGAGAATAAACAAAAAGTGGACCATTTTACATCTATTAAACGTTGTCATATGGATGAACCTGAAAACCAGGAAATGGAAAAAGCCAACCACAGCAGGTTTTATGTTACGTTGTTTCATTACTAATATCCAGAGTACACAAAACCATGGTTAGTGGTTTCTGAGAGTTAGGAGACATGGGGCGTAGTTACCGACTACTCAATGTTATAGGGTTCTTTGAGCAGGCATAAAACGTTCTGGATAAGAATGGTCAATCATCCACTCTACATGAGTAAATTTAATAACACATTTTTATCAATAAGATTGTGTGATAAGAATTTAAGTTGCACCAATGAAAGCAGTTGAATTTCTATAGCTTAGTCTATTTATTCCATTAAATGATCTACATTGCATTTCCTGTATAACATAATGGACATGAATTGCATATTTATTAATTATGTTGAAATACTGGTTCTCCCCATCATATTAACCAGAAAATAAGCTAGGCAGGAATGGGGATCTCTGTGTGTCTCTGTCACTTCTGCACAATCAGTGCTTGGAGTACAGAATGAGAATGAGGCTAAGGAAGAATCCTGAGGAGTCATCTCTGTTCAAGTCTTCATTTTGGATCTACTCAGGAGAAGACTGCAGTGACTACATTCCAGCATGACAAGAAGTTGACAAATCCCAGGCTATTAGAACCTGTTAGGGGAGTTCTTAAGGAGTATGTTTGTTGAGCGTCTTCTCAATGGTGGTAGTGTGGGTTCAAATAGTTCGGGGCACCTTATCTACTATCCTGTGCATACGCAACCATTATGCCAATATTTAATCAGCCTTGCTGTGTTCCATATGCTAAGTACTGGATATATTAGCTGCTCTTCTCAGCACTGTGACAAAATCCTTAATATAGATGACCTAAGTTGGGAAAAAACTAATTTTGGCTCACTGTTTCAAGGAATGTCATTTAATCATGGCAGGGAAGGGAAGGTAGCTATGGTGACTTTCTCTGGGGAGGTAGGAAGGATCTTGGGATGTGATTTCTTCATATCTTCATAAAATGTAAAGCAGAGGACAGGACCAAAAGCAGGTCTGGGCTCTAATCCTCAAAGGCCACACCTAATGGTGTTTCCAAAAGTCCTACAACTCCCAAAGCAGTACCACCATCTGGGGTCCACACACCTAAACACATGTGCCTGTGAGGGACCTGTAATGCCACCCATAATCCTAGGGGTGCAGAGACAACCTCTAAGGTAGAACTCTGGCAGGCATTCTGGCTTAAATCATAGGCCAGGCATCTTTCCTCAGCTTTAAAAATCCTCACTTCGTCTTCTCAGCTTATTCTATTTGCCTTCCAGGCCCTTTTCTCCCTTGTGTACAAAGCCTTCCACACTGCTCAAGTCCACACTGGCAGCCTCTTGTCTGTCACCAAGTACTATGCATATGACATGTAAGACCTGAAGTCAATATGTGTGTGTGTGCATGTGCATCCGTGTGCGTGTGCGTGTGCGTGTGTGTGTGTGTGTGTGTGTGTGTGTGTGTGTGTGTGTGTGCTCGTGACTCCCTCATTCAAAAAGGATCATGCAAGTAGCAGGAATTAGTATGCAGTGGGCCCCTAACTGAAAGAAATGGTTAAAGGACGGTTGACAATGGTGATTTGTATGTTTTGTGTTCAGACAATATAAGAAATCAGTCCTTTGACAGTCAAAAGAAGAAGAAAAGAGAAATCTTCATGGTCTGCATAAAAGTGTAACTATTACAGGTGGCCCAATTCCCAGTTACTTTGTTCCTGACACCAGAGACCCGTTTTTCAATCAAACTCACAGCAGCTGAGGAGCTGGAAGGCTGGGCTGGCATCTGGGTCAGAGGTTCCCCATTAGTGCTGGCAGATTTTTCATAATCAAGACACTTCTGAAGGGCTGAACCCTATCCAGTGGCAAAGGTTAACGATCCAGTGTGCAGGGACCGCCACACAAGGCAGGGCATCAGACAGCTTGGAGAAAGACGCCACCAGTGGACCTGTTCTTCCTGCTCCAGTTACATTTTTGAGTCTCTTGGACGTTTGCCTCCTTGCCAAGGAGTCACTCAGCAGAGAAGACTCATTAAGCAGGCTGCATTAATCCTGTTTTTTCTAGCCCTGGTTCATGTTGACGCATTTGACAGTCCACACTTTAGAGCGATCCCTCTGTATGCTATTGAAGCTGATGATGCACAAGCAAGAGAGTTGGAGAGTGAAGGGGTCGCCTGCTGAGTTCAGGGTAGGCTGGCAATTGGGATAATTTTGCATAACAATTACGTCTTGCTTTCAGTTGCAAAATATTAGCTATATAGAAAAGACTGCTTACTTCAGGCCACCTCGTTCCCAGTAGTGTGGGCTGCTCCAGACCACAATTATTGGGCCAAAGAAACTAAAATTGTTTTTGATTAAAATTTGCTGGCATTCCTTAAGAAAACCATTGTTTCCAAGCTGGAGGGAATTGTTTCATAAAACAAACCTCTCTATAATTCATTAGATTTTTATAGCCTACTGATGTTTTCCCCTTCCCAAGAAGACTGCTGAGGGCATTAAATGAGCTGCTGGTGACCCTGCTGTTGTTTGAAACTCGACCTGCTCTGAAGAGAACTGGTTAAGTTCCTTCTGCATCTCATACCATTCTCTGTCTTCTTTGTTTCCTATATTTGCCAATAAGCTATTCTTTAGCTTAAGAAGTTCATTCCCTGATTTACCAGATCTAGTTTTTAGCCCAATAAAAGTCTTACAAGTTACATAGAATTTCCTATAGTATATAGAATATATGAATACTATGTGAATATCACGTTTTCACATGGCCTAGTATAGGGTTGTCTTAGTTAGGGTTTCTATTGATACAGCAAAACACCATGACCACAAAGGTTATCCATGGAAGCAGAATACATACACACACACACACACACACACACACACACACACACACACTGGGTTGGGGTGGGTGTGGGTTTAGCATTTTATGGCCTATACTTTTCTGTATATACTCATATATCTAAAGAAAAACACACAGAGTATGTGGGAAAATGAAAACCACTCAAATGAGGACAGACAAACACCACTTAATAAAGGAACTAAGCCACCATAACTTTCCTTGCACCAGCTCTCAAAAGCATGCAGGGAAGAATAAAAATTTTATAGTAAGAAAAAAAGCCAAGGCCCATGTAAGCCTCTGTTGGATATTGTCAGCCTGGGAGAAGTTGGAAGCGGACTATCTGGAAGGAAGGCGAAATTTGGCTTTCTCCAGTTGCTTCAAAACTGGAAATGGTTATTGATTATGTCCTGACTTTTAGGACCTGATTGCTATAGATGTTTGGGTTTGTCTTCTTAGACTCCTTCCCTGGATCATGAATCCGAGTTCTATTTTTGTATGTGGCCTTAACCATTGTCCATTTATGAAATCACCCTGGAGAGATGGGGAGAAATGAGACAGAGAAAAGTTCCGCTGAGATTAAGATGGTGTTGGATCAATACTTAAATTCCACCCACCCTGTCTCGAGCCATGAGATGTGAAAGGTCTCCAAGTGCAGTTGGTACCCAGAGAGGACAAATCGTAACAGATAATGATGCTTTTAGCTCTTATTCGGTCCCAAGCCCTGATCTATGACTCTCGTAAGCAAGAGGACAGAGCTCTCACGTCAGGAAAACTTTTTAGCCAGCAAAAATTTCTATCTTCTCTATGTCCCCAAACCAAATCTGGGTCTTGCCTCTTATCACTGCAGTATAATAAAGGAGAGTACAAGGCACACTTGTGACGTGAGGTCAAAGGGCTAAAAGAAAAAGGAAGAAAACACATCCCCCAGTGACCAAAGCTTCTGTCCCCTCAAGCACTGCTTTCTCACATACTCTGACTTTCAAAGGGAGAAAAGTATACAAAGGTATATGTCATCAAAGGACCACTGTAAGTCTGGCAGGACAGAAGCAAGAGTCACGCCCAGCCAAACAAGACCTTCAAAGGAGGTGACATTGTTTTACTTTCCAACATATAACTCAATGAAAATGTCTAGACTTGGACCTGGGAAGATGGCTTGCCTAGTAACCGGCCACACAAGCTTAAGGAAATTAGTTTGGATCTCCAGCATCCACATAAAAACCAGGCATGGTAGTATGCTCCTGTAACCCCAGCACTGGAGATACAGGAGCCTTAGGCACTGGGTGATCTTCGGGTACAGTGAGAGACACTGTCTCAAAAAATAAGATCATGAACACACTGAATGAACCTGTGATCTTCACACACACATACACACAATTTAAATAAAAGGGCAGACTTGATCTAGCAGGGAATGTGGGATATGTTTAAACATCTTCTCAAAATCTAATACACAAATTACCTAGTGGTCTTCTCTCATTGTTATTTATAGCACACACTCTCCCTACATTAGTTTTCTATGAGAAGGACAGTTTGTTAAGGCTTTCAAAAACTGCATTATGGGACTAAATCGAAACTTATATAAGCAATTCCCTGTTGTGGGTATTAATGTTGCTCTAAATTTCCACCATAAAAATAATGTCACACTGAACATTCCTGCCTAATAACCATAACACAGATCTCTGGTTGTGTTTTAAAGAAAAGTCCGGAGAAGTACAATTAGTTATCAAAAACTCTAGATACTTTGAGACATACCCTTTTGTTTGCTTGCCTGTTTCTTTGTGTTAGGGTTTCATGTAACACAGGCTAGCCTCTAACTCACTAGGTAGGCCAGAATGACCTTCAGCTTCTAATCTTCCTCCCTCCATTT
>CABHPH010161638.1:0-70136 GCA_902168325.1 Peromyscus nudipes | reverse complement strand
AGAGAAACCCTGTCTTGAAAAACCAAAAAAAAAAAAAAGTAATTTTATGGTTGGAGGCCAGCTCAACATGAGGAACTGTACTAAAGGGTCACATCATTAGGAAGGTTGAGAATCACTGCAGTATTGGTTAGTTTTTTTGCCAACTAGGCATAAGTTACAGCCATTTGGGAGAAGCAATCTCAGTGGAGAAAATGCCTCCATTGGACTGACCTGAAAGCAAGTCTGTGGAGGTATTTTCTTAATTAATATTGACATAGGAAGGCCCGGCACAGTACAGTTGGTACCATCCCTGCACAGGCTGAGAGAGCAGGCTGAGAAAACCATGGGGTAAGCAATATTCCTCCATGGTCTCTGCTTCAATTCCTGCCTCCACGTTTCTGCTTTGAGTTCCTGCTTTGGCTGCCCTCAATGGACTGTGACCTGGATAAGTCAGTTAAATAAATTCTTTTCTCTCTACATTGCTTTTGTCAGTGTTTTATCAAAGCAAAGGAAAGCAATTATCCCCCAAGACTGAGCAGGGTACCGTTCTCTCCTGCAAGAGGGTGTGTTAGGGGTGGAAATAGTTTGCTCAGCTAGGGTCTCCTCCCAGAGCCAGATGGAGCAGCAAAAGCTGCAGAGATAGTAGCCAGAGCCTCTGTGACCCAGAGAAACAACCTGGGCAGCATATGCAGCAAAGGAGAGCAGGATCCTGTTCGCTTTTATCCCTGAGCCTGGCTCAGCAGTTCCAACAAGTTTACTGGGGATGGGAAAATGTGGGGAGGCACCATGGAAGGGCTCCAGAATACGGAAGTGGAATAATTCAGGGAGAATGAATAAGGGCTCTCTCAAGAATTAAATTGGTGCCTCCTTTCCATGCTACGGTAGCCAAGAAGAATCTGTGGATCTATGGATTGATACGAATTGATAGAATCTTTTGTTCGTTAGACATTGCTTATGTTGGACTTTGGTATCTCTTTAGTTATGACTTTTTTTGATCACCTGGCCTTTGCTCAAAACAGATGACAATGAGCTTTCAAAGTGCTTCACCAAGATTGTCTCCTCTGTCCCACCACTCAGTACAAGATGGTGGCTTCGGGATTTGCATCATTGTCCTGTCCATCCTCTGTATAAAGGCTTTGTTACATGTAACACTAACCCTAGAGTGTTTTCTAGATTTGGAGATTCATTTAAATGCCATGTAAATGCACCTGAAGAAGGCAGCATTGGGAAGTCAGTTCACAACAGATGCAAAATCAGGTGTTGGTATAGAATTCCTGGGAACTTTATGGTTGGGTAAGTCCCAAGGTGTGGCCTGTTGGAGGAGGAGCACCTAACTCCTTAATTCTGTAACTCCACACCTGATGTCCAAGGACTTAGATGCTCTGTCCTTCCAGATTTACTATCTACAACATGCTTCTCTCTTTCTCTTTCCACACCCTGTCTAGCATTCTCCTTAGCATCTAGATACCCTATGGCTCAGACACCTCCAGCATCCTGGGGTCTTCCATGTAATCCAGGCTTCACCTTCACAGCCTCCTGGACCTCCATGCAGGAACTGCCCTGCTACACACATAGGTCAGTGCATTCCTTAACCATGGAGGAAGATTCTACCATCACTTTATTTCTGTATCATTCATGACTTAAAGCCAGTATCACATGGCCAATGCTACCTACTTCTGCTGATAGCATGAGATGGACTCTGGCCCCTTCTTGAACTACATTTGCATAAGCTATGATCTGTGGTTACTTTTTAGGAACAGAAAATTCTTTAGGCCGTTTCCCTTCATGAGTTTCAGGATTAGCTGGGTGGTGTCTTAAAACTGAGGGCTCCGCTCTCTTTATTCCATTTCACATCAGACCTCTTCTTACCTATTTCAGGAAAAGCCTTGGCTCCAGCATTACATTTCCTGGTGCTCTTTTTCTCCTCAAATGGTAAATTTTCTATTTCTCTTTTGTTCTGCTTGCTCTTTTTCGTTGCAGACCTGAACAGGAGTGATTACTAATAGCCATGAGACAGAGTCAATATTAGGCTGTCTTGAAATCTCCTGTACCAGTGAAATTAGTCCAAAACATTTCAATTTAGTCTCAGGTAGATTCTTAGGGCAAGGACAAAAAGCAGTCTCATTATTTGCCAATACATCACAAGAATGGTCTCCAGCCCAGTTGCTAAGTATTCTTTTTTTTTTTTTTTTTTTTTTTTGGTTTTTTTAGACAGGGTTTTTTTTTTTTGCTTTGCGCCTTTCCTGGAACTCACTTACTTGGTAGCCCAGGCTGGCCTCGAACTCACAGAGATCTGCCTGGCTCTGCCTCCCGAGTGCTGGGATTAAAGGCATGCGCCACCACCACCCGGCTAGTTGCTAAGTATTCTATTCAGAAACCTCTCAAGCTAGGTCCTCATAGTCCACACTGCCCTTAGCACCATTATCTTCCAAAGTTCTTCTAGGATGGGCATTCAGCCCATTTACAGTATTCAACTGTTTTCCTAGTCTAAACTCCCAAAGTCTTCCACATTCCTCTAAAAATCAGCAAGGTCAGTCCTGTCACAACACTGGTCCACTTTCTGTTAATTGCTATAAATAGAATGATATTTCAATGGCAGAAAAAAATACCATAGAAGGCTCAATTTATTGTCTCTAGTGCTATTTTTTTTTTACATCTGCTGCCTGTTTACATTTGAAAATAAGGTATTGCTTTAAGGAACCGGTAGTAAAGGAATTATATTTACAAATATAATGATTTTAAATCTTTGTTTAAATTATAATCTCAAAATCCATGCATCTTTCTCCTTTATTTGGAGGCAAGCATAATTCAATGCCCATTGGGCTGATAAACTTAATACACCAGGAAAATTTTAGCAAAGGTACAGAAACACCAGTGAGAGATTCGGTCAAACTGACCCCAAGCTCCGATGCTACCCAAACATTTTGTCCTTACAAAACCGGATTTTAAAATTGTGCCTTCAACTGAGATTATAATTAGGGATAACATTTCTCTTAAAATGTTGAAATAACAGTCATTTTGCTTAGATGAATGCATATCAAATCCAAATGCCAGTATTAAGAGGAATATTCATTTTTTCTTTACACAAGGCCACACAAATCCAAATTGTTATCATTTTCAAAATTATAAGTCTAGCTGCCTCCATAGCTTTCCAGTTTTACAGAGGCTTTAAAGTAACACATCTAATTTTTAACCCTTGGTCTTAATATAAAAATACTAACATAACAAAATCTTTCATTTTGCCTAATAAAGAAAGGGCATTCTTGGTTCCATTAAATACATTAGAGCTTGTTTGTTCTCTCTCTCTCTCTCTCTCTTTCTCCCTCTCTCCTCTTTTCTCTCTCTTGACCATGTGCATATTGTGTAAATATACATAATTATACATAAATCTAGAGACAGCAGTAAAAATGACAATTGGGAGAAAGGATAAATTTTATATAAACACTATTTGCAGTCCTTTTCTTTCTTTAAACATTAATTTATTTTTAATTTTGCAAATGTGTTTGTGTCTATATGTGGGTTTGTGTACATGAGTGCAGTTCCCATGGAAGCCACAGAAGCATCTTCTCTCCTTGGAGCTGGAGTAACAGGTGGTTGTGAGCTCACTAACATGTGCACTGGGAACCAAACTCAGATCCTCTACAAGAGCTATATATTCTCATCACTGCTGATTCATCTCTCCAGCACCAATATCTCTTTTTAAGTCAATGTTACCTCTAAACACTGGGTGTGTGTCTTCATCCACTCCTATTTGTCTATTTCATCAAGTCATTTAGAATTTTTAATCATCAGAAGAAATATGCTATAGAAGAAAGTTTGCATTTATAATATATTGTCTGAAATGTAGAACTACAATTTTACCAATATTCTCTCTTCCATTGTTTATTAAGCCCTTCAGCACACTGAACTCATGTACTGCCTACATTTTATAAGCCAAGAAAACAAATGAATTAAAGTAGACACACGTTCTGATCAAGGTCATGTGGTTAGAGGGCATTATGGACCACAAGACTTAATCAAACATAACTTAGCTCATTTTGTAATTTCAACTAAGATAAAAGCTAAGTAGTTTATATGCCCTTAGGAAATTTCATAAATATTGCAGCTTCAACATCATTTTTTTTCCTGAAGAACTAACACACAGGCACTTGTAAAATAAACTATATTTTGAAAATATAGCTCAATCTCCAAATTATAAAAAAAGGGTAAAGGTCATACATAAGCAACTGACAAAAATAATATAGTCTATTAGAAGTAGAAAAATATTCAGCTTTATGAAATTAACCTAATAAATGCAAATTTAAACAAAATATAAAGTGTTGGAAAGATTTTAGATGAGTCATAAAATCCTACATCGAACTGATCAGATTTAAATCGGTGAGAGAGGGAAATTTCAGTGATTTAAAGAAAACCAGAAAAACATGCACTCCCCTTGGATCACAAATCACTTCGTAAGAATTTAACAATGGCATGCGTCTAAAAGAAACATTCTAGGACTCCCCTATAGAAGAGTGGCATTATCATACAGCATTACAGACCTAAGATAACATCGCAGGAGGACTGCATAGGAGCAGTGTAAGAACCATGCCGTGGAAAACATGATAGATAGTTAAGTCAAAAGACAAAGTGGTAGAGAAGGGACAGTGAAATCGCTTGAGAGATGCTGTGATAAACAGGTGATGCTGGTTGCCATAGGGTTGTTGAGTTCTCTCCCTGACATTAACAAAGACTTGGATGACTGACTGGTAAGGGCAAAAGAACAGAGACAGACATTTGGAATGGGAGGAGCCTAAGGTTCAAAGCCTTCGTTTGGATATTTTATAGCCCCCACCTCTCATCTCCCACCCTCCCCTTCCTTCACCTCATACCCCATCATCCCCCAACCCCAACACCAGGGGTCCTTCCCTTTCCCTATTGGTCCTGTCTAGATACCTGCCTCACGCCTTCTGATGGTTTCCTCACTGAGTCTTCTGGGAACCACAAGCCCCAGTTCAAGGAGGCTGCTCTGACTTTCTCTGATCCTTTAACTCCACCTCAGTTTGATCTCAGTCTGTGAGTAATACGGTTCAAAGGCTAAACCCACCCCGGTTTGGATCTAGACTAATTCCTGTCTGAGGTGCAGCAATTTCTGATCGTATAACTTTGATATATTATTTTAACCTCTCTGAAATTCAGTTTCTTCATTTATAAAATGGGATTCAGAAATTTATATCTTTAAGGATTCCCAAAAATGTCAGTGAAATAATTTATGTGGCACTGATCTGATAATTATTAAATGAATGTTAATTGATGTCATAATTTTCATTACATACATAAGCAATGTGTGTCACATTTCATAATGTCTGCTTTATAGCACATGAATATATAATATTCATGTTTCACAGGAAAATTTCAAAAGATCATGTTAGGGTAAAGACTTTGGTAATAGGCAAACTCTGAGATTTTGATGTCTAATTAACCCTTTCTGCTAGTGACTAGGTGGCTCAGAAGGAAGCCCTTATAGAAATCTGTTTGCATCAGGAAGCAGCAATTTCTAGAATTCGTATCCACAGCCATGGAAGTGAACTCCGAGGCTTTTCACTGCTTCTGCCCAGAAGTGACATATGACCCTTCCATCCCTACATCATTAGCCAAACCAGTTATTTGACTTTTCCCACCAGCCAGGGTAAAGGAAGGGCAAACGGTAGTGGTAAGTCAGGACGCATGAGTATATGGTAAGGATTAAGTGTCTTTCCCACAAAAAAAGTATTGACTGAAAGAAAATTTGGAAGATTTTACTCAAATCAAATGTTGATTTCATTAGCTCACTTGTCATTTTTGACTTCTCTAATCTTTCAAAGACAACGTAAGCTCTAAAATCTCTTCCATATTGATCTTGGACAGGTCTCCAAAGCTGCTGCCATTAAAGAACACTGAGCTAAATGAGCTGTGAGGCCGTCTCTCTGCAATCAGCCTTTCACTGACTTGTGGTGTAACTCCAAAATATAAGTCAATAAACACATCTCTGCTGGCTTCCGTATATGCATAATAGACGGATCAAATTCAATGTTTTCTAAATTCCCGTCTAGCTGGGGGTGTGTCACCTTAAATCAAGGCATTCTGCCAGTCTCCAGCTCGGCTTTGTTTCTGATTTCAACTTAGTCACACAATCGTGATTTTTATTGGTAGCCTTGGACTTATAAACTTCACTTAATGTCACCTGACACCTTTTTTTTTCTCAGCTTTCTCATGAAATTCTTGACAAAATAAAGATAAATATATTCACAGGATAAGTTATAACTCTCTGTCAGCTTTTTTTTTAAACAAATTATCCCTCTGTGAATATGGGTGTGACCAGAATAGGGTAGACTGTGTACATTTCAGACATTGATACAACAATTGGGATATAAGTGTGGTGGTACAGAGATCTGATTTCCTACATCTCCTGGGTGCTGTGACTAGAGGCATGTGCCCCTGCACCCAGCCTGCAGTGGTACTCAACAAAACACATATGAGACTTAGGTTCTTAAGGAACCACCCCAGTTACTCAGTACAGAATTAAGGCATGTTTGAACAGCACAACTAAGCAGGGGGTCTAGACAGGAGCAAAACTGCAATGCTTTGGCTGAAAGAAAAACATTCTGGGGAAACCTTGATCCCATTACTGAAGTCCGTCTTCAGAAGTTTCGGAAGCAGAGCAAAGTGTTGCATGAAATTAATTCTAACAGCTATTTGCAATGTCAGCTACCTCCATTATTTTCTGTCTAAGGAAGTGGTTTCTCCACTAAAAATGTGCTTCATTTTGATTGGCTGTGGTTTTCTGCAATGGTCTTTGTCTGTTGCAAAGAGAAGTTTCCTTAATGGGAAGTGATGACTACACATGAGATGGACGAAGACAACACCAACAGACATGCCAAAGTAGATGGGGAAAATCTCATGAGGCCTTGACCCTGCATAGAGATTTACAGGCAAAAGCACATCCATTGATTATCCAAAACCAAACAGTCAGCCCTGAAAACAAGCATACAAGTAACACTCTTGTATTATACTGAGCAGACTATATTTAAGAAAATATATATGTAAATACACATATGCGTCCAACAAATTTTTAATTTTAAAAGAGGTCATGAAACTGAAAGAGAGCAAGGAGGTTTGACAGGAGAAAGGGGAAGGGAGAAATGTTGTAATCATATTATAATGTCTAAAAAGTTAAAAAGAAATGGAAAAATTTGAATTCATCATTAGCCTGTCTTATGATACTAACAAATACTGACTTTGCCATCAGGTAACTATGTGTTTCTAGGCAAAATAGCTAATTTCTATAGCTTATTGTCATTACCAGGAGATGGAACAATGACTATTATAAATCTACATGATAAGGAATGAATATCAAACATGTCTGATAAAGTTAAAAGAGGTTCCATAGGAGCTCACCTGTAGCTGGAAGTTTTCCTGTGTACCGGCCGGCCGGCAGTCGGGGAAAAATCTCTCCCACTCATGTCCCCCAAGTAAACATACAGGGGCTTATATTAGTTATAACTGTTTGGTCATTAGCTCAGGCTTATTACTGACTAGCTCTTACACTTAAATTAACCCATAATTCTTATTTATGTTTAACCATGTGGCTTGGTACCTTTTCTCAGTTTCGCCTTGTCATCTTGCTTCCTCTGCCTCTGGCTGGAACAGTCTGACTTAGACCTGAGATAGATACATTGTAGACTATGTATCTCCTGACTCAGCCTTCTTCTTCTCAGAACTTTCTTTGTCTGCTCACCCTGCCTATACTTCCTGCCTGGCTACTGGCCAATCAGCATTTTATTTATCAACCAATCAGAGCAACACAAATTCACAGCATACAGAACAACATTCCACAGGAGCTCACTACTCTGGGTCCTCTGAAGAAGAGCTCTGTCTGCACAGCTAGGGATAAATGGCCCCTGGCCTGGTCATGCACAAGATGGGAGTGTGGGAAGTGGACAAGGTTGATGGTGATTGTTGCAATTCCCCCCAACCTTGTGGGCTCTTCATGAATGAGTCAAGTTTCCAAGCTAGAAACGTCATTGTCATCATCTTCCTCAGACAGGTAGGGATGACCATGAAAAGACAAAAGGTATACCAGCTCCAAGCCCCTAAATTATTGTCCACTTACAGTGCCATATGTGCTTTCTTTTGCCTCCATTTTTGTACTCTTTGCAGAGTTTTATCATAAAACAAAAGAGTATGCCACAAAGGCCAGAATATTTAAAAGAGTTGCCCCCT
This sequence comes from Peromyscus nudipes, assembly GCA_902168325.1. NCBI lineage: Eukaryota > Metazoa > Chordata > Mammalia > Rodentia > Cricetidae > Peromyscus > Peromyscus nudipes. The sequence goes on along the minus strand of CABHPH010161638.1, from coordinate 61,919 downwards.
ACTCTGGATTTACTTATTCTTACTTACAATTATCATCAATATTGCAGGTCATCCAGATTAGCACTATACCATTAGCTTTGACAATACCACTGATGTGTGGATTATGATAAAAGCTGTCTAGGTTACCTCACAGAATCTCAACACCGAGTTTGCTGAAAATATGGACTCTCTACTGCATCCTTCAGCTATATGATGGGCAACTACATTTGGCATCTTATGTTTCTATCTATGCTGTTGGCCATTTTTGCTCTTTTGGGGGGCCCATCAACCAGCTCCCAAATAAATCACACATGGAGGCTTATTCTTAATTATACAGCCTTAGCTTGGCTTGTTTCTAGGCAGTATTTCTTAAATTATTCCATCTACCTTTTGTTTGGGGGCTTTTACCTTTTCTCTATTTCTGCATACTTTCATTACTAGGTGGCTGGCCCTTGATGTCCTCCTCTCCTCTTCTTATTGCTCTTTGTTCTCCTTCCTCCTCCCAGATTTCTCCTTCAATCTTCTCTCTGTCTACCAGCTCTGCCTATCCTTTTTCCTGCCTCACTATTGGCTATTCAGCTCTTTATTAAACCAATCAGGTGTTTTAGACAGGCAAAGTAACACAGCTTCACAGAGTTAAACAAATGCAACATAACAGAATGCAACACATCTTTGCATCATTAGAAGAAATGTTCCACAGCATAAATAAATGTGACAAGCCTTAAAATAATATTCTACAATGTATCTATCTGTCTCAGGTCTAAGTCAGACTTGGCTCAGTTCTTCATGAAGATGAGTAGATCATCTGAAAAACACTGTGTCCAAGACTTTCCTGTGGGGATAACTGGGCCTCCCCCATGTTGATGCAGATATGTGCTGCTTCTATCTCATTCTTGTGCTTCCATACCAACCTGGGCACCCATTGGTCCTCACACTCCACAGAAGATCTGATCCCACACTAACCCGTGAATCCAGGATGTTTCCATGAGATCATGACATCACAGTCAGGAGGAATTCAACAACCCCTGACTGCAACCTTGAAAGCCCTTTGACAGGGCCAATGATAACAGCATCAGCAGGGACTGGGCATTTTCTGAAGTCAGTTACCACACTCATTAGTCACCTAAGCACAAGGATATAATGACTAAGCATCAGAAGGAAAACAGCTTCGTAAGCTGTGCCACAGTGAATGGAGATTATAGGACTTTATCTCCCCAAGCAAATAAAAACCTGATGCTACTTCTCAGGAATGGAAGAGCTTCATTAAACCTTTGATTGGTATTAACTTTGTTTTGACCCCTCCTCATATAGGAACTTTACGTGCTCTGTTTGTAGTCTGAAACTCTTCTTCATTTCTATTCTACCTGAATCATAAGACCTACCATTTGCTATTCCTTTATCTCCATAACTTCTCCGAAGCTAAAACCTGACCCTACTATCTACAACTCTTAAGTGCATTAGTAATTATTAGAGTAAAGACATGCATGACCAGGGAGTTTGATCATCACATTCTCCCTGATATGGTTTCAGGGATACAGAATCTATAAGCCACAGGCAGTGGCACTAGTTTGGAAAGTGCAATAAAGTCCGACTGACATAGAGGAGTCAACATCTTTGATCAGTTCAATCCTTCACTTGACTAGAAGATGCCAAACCCATTTAGAAAAGCTGGTGGATTTATTCACTCTATTCATTTAAGGGTAAACTAATCTAAAATCTCCTTGATTAAAAACACCTCGAACTATATTTGACAAAATACTTGGTACCATATAACTCATCAAGTCAATTCACACACAAACCAGCCATCATGGAGGTGGTCAGGAGATGCAGTTCCTGACTCACGGTGCTCTTTCTTGCACTCACACTTGTCAGGAAAGAAGTCCAGTTGTACATAAGATGACTGCTGCACAGTGTCTTTAAGATATCACAATAAATCATGACAACTTTGACAGCTTAAGGCAACAGAAATTTATTCCCTACCACTCCAAAGAACAGAAATGTGCCATCAGGTGTGGTTGCTTCTGGAGGCTCTATGGGAGATTCTGTCCTCTGCATGTGCTTTCCAGCTTCGGGTAGTTGCGGGTATCTGTGCCATCACTTGGTCTTTCCCTCTCCTACTTATGAATCTTGTGTTTGGATTTGGGATCATGAAATACTCCATGGTGACAGTTCAATGGGAAGCATTCATCCTGTTCTCTGCTCTTGCCACATGTATATCATGACCCACCTTGGAAAAGCCCCCAATATCATGTTCCCAGGGTTTACTCAGCCATGTATATGCTAACTACTCGTTTCTTAATATTCAAGAAGTCACTACTTCAGGCATTCATTGTTTTGGATCTGTTCTGAGCTGGGCTGTGTTGCCAAGAGGATCTCATTTTATGATTCTGAGCTACATAAATCCCAAGTGATCTCATCTTGTGTTCCTTAGCTACATAAGAACCTTCTTCTAATGAGTTTACCTTCAGAGTCTCCTGGTGTTGTGGTACAATCTTTTTGTACATGGTGAAGATGTATCTCTGCCAAGGCACCTTCTGATTGGTTTAATAAAGAGCTGAAAGTCCAATAGCTAGGTGAGAGAGAATAGGTGGGACTTACACGAAGAGATAGGAACTCTGTGAGGAAGAGAGTGTGGAATTGGCCAGCAAGACCTGGAAGAAGTGGGATGCAAAATAAATACTGAGGAGAGATAACAAGCCAAGTGGCAGAATGTTGGGTAATATAAACGGGTTAATTTAAGTTTTAAGAGCTAGAGGGGAACAAGCCTAAACTAAGGCAAACCTTTTATACTTAATAAGAAATTTTCATGTCATTATCTGGAAGCTGGTGGTACAAAGAAAGTCTGACCACATGCTGTTAAAAATTTGGATCCATCACATTATGAACCAATATTAAGCCGCTACATAATATCTCTTTAAGACTGGCAAATGTCCTTCAGACTGATAATGAGAAAAGGCAGACAAGAATCTATCATAGATTCAAGATAGAGGGGAACCCAGAAGAGGTCTGGTAGTGGAGGAATCTAAGAGGAACTACAGAATCGAGGCTCTCCCACCTTAGGGAGAGAAGTCTCTTGTCCATGACATATGATTAGCAGAGAATATAGGGACCATGATGTCCCTTTCTTGTTATAGTCTCTATTAAATAGTAAATATGAACATATTACAAAGCAAGTGAGTGACAACTTCTGTGAAGAGCCCAGGTATACTTAGAAATCAAAGCTGGGTCTGCAGATAATGGGAATGTGAAAATTCCACAGAACATGCTAACAACTGTAGTTCTTAAGGGGAAGGACAAATTTACAAGGAATCTAAACAGAACCCAAGGAGGTACCAAGCCCTGCTAATCTTCTTGGTTCTCAAATACATGTACACAAATTTTTGTAGTTAGGAGTCTCTGTCTTCCCCTGCATCATCTGAAGAGAGTGATGTCCTACTCTGTCCAAATAGGTACTGAATATAGACATACTATACACAAACGACGGAAAATACTAATGTTTTAATCACCTACATTTAAACATCCATTATTAGTAATCTTTTCCTACTTACCAGCTAGTGAAAGAATAGCTTAAGGCAATATGGAAACTACCTTCAGCACAGAAAACATGTTAAGTTGTCTATAGCCAAGGAGTACATAGAGAATCTACTTGCTGCCATTTTACAGATTAATCGCGAGCATCCACATCTCTGTGTTTGTTTCCTGTGTTTGGAGAGCGGGTCTACAACGTCAGGTCAACGCTTACTCTCAAATATGCAGCACTGCCTTGTGGAGAAACCTTGCGCTTAGTCTCAGTGCTCCGTAAAAGTGAATTATACTTTTCCAGCCTAGAGAAATGAGGACAAATGGAACATCTGGATGTGGGTTTGACCTGCGCTATACATCATGGGGCAGAAATAAGGATATCAGTGAAAGATTGCAGACTGTGTCATCCTTCTTAGTAATAGATTACCTAAAGATGGTAGTTCATTTTACGACATTATAATAAACCCTTCTTTTTCTCTGAACTCGTGTAAAATTGGTATCTCTGACATATATATATATATATAAAAGATCCAAATGTTTAGGAAAAGAAAAGTATAGGCTGTGCTGAAGCATGACCATGTTTTTTGTTGTGTTTCGGTTTGGTTTCTTCAAGGTTCTGAAAGTGTCCTTTTTCAGCAGATTGTTGCTAACTGTTCTTCCTAACATGTTGCTCTGGTGACTGACTTTTCAGGTCTCATGTGTTTACTGAATTCCCCAGACTCAAGATTACAAACTCCCTTAGCCTCTTCTGGAAACTTGCACTCACCTCCTGACAGACTGAGGACAGTCATCAGAATCTAATTAATGTTTCCTCACAGGGAAAAGCAGGAGAGCCGGATGATCGGGTCAGCAGAGCTGTTCCTCTGGTTTGAAAAAGAAAAGAGAAAACAAGACAGTCTCTATTTCTGCTCTACAAAGTAATTCGTCCTTGTTAATTAGCCCAAAGTATGTCCAATTTAATATCTTAAAGATGTGTTGGCAATTGAATCCTTTTAACGGCAAAGACTACAAACAAACCATTTCCAATTTAGTAAACAAGCGTCCACAGGAAACAGGTTTTATCTAATCAAATAAACCTCACATTACCTAACACCCAAAAGGCACAACTCCACCACCTCATTATTAACAACATTAATGTATCAAAGGACCCTTTAGGCTACTGCTCAAATGTTGCTTTTTTTGGCTTCAGCTTTCATTTCTTTTTCTGATGCCTGATTTGACTGCCTATGGGCAGGTGTCACTGAAATCCTGACTCTTCACAGTACAGCCTTTATTCTCAGGTCTTACCCGGCCACAGTGCCAGGGAGCGTCTGTAAACAAAGGGAGTGTCCAACTGAAGCATTTTATGAGGACTAGTTGGGAAACATCTTCATTTGCGTTGCTACCACAGACCGTGACAGACCAGAAAACAAACCAAGAGTGGAAATGTGTTGTCTTGCGGTTCTATAATTTGGGGAGTCCGAGATGAAAACGTGGGCAGGTTTGGTTGAGGGAGGCCTGCACTGCCACCTGACACAAAATGGAAGGACTTAAGAGAGAACATCCTTCAGCCATGCACTATCTATTTTTTATTTTTTTTATTATTAAGAAATTTTCTATTCACTTTACATACCAACCACAGATCCCCCCTCTTCCCTCTTCTCTCCCTGCAATCTTCTCCCCCAACCCACCCGCCATCCCCACATTTCCTACATCAAGGTGTCCCATGGGGAGTCAGCAGAACCTGGCACACTCAGCTGAGGCAGGTCCAAGCCCCTCCCCACTGCACCAAGGTTGTGCAAGGTGTCACACCCTAGGCACTGGTCTCCAAAAAGCCTGCCCATGCACCAGGTGTGGATCCTAATTCCCCTGCCTGGGCCCCCCTCAAACAGTTCAAGCTAAACAACTGTCTCCCGTATCTAGAAGGCCTAGTCCAATCCTATGGGGGCTCCACAGCTATTAGTCCACAATTCATGGATTTCCACTAGTGTGATTGATCATCTCTGCATGTTTTCCCATCACGGTCTCGATGTCCGCTGCCCACAGAATCCCTCTTCTCTCTCATCGATTGGATTCCTGGAGCTCAGCCTGGCACCTATCCATAGATCTCTGCATCTGCTTCCATCAGTAACTGGATGAAGGCTCTATAATGACAGTTAGGGTATTCATTAGTCCAGTCACCAGAGTAGACCAGGCCTGGCACCCTCTCGACCTTTGCCAGTAGTCCAAGGTGGGGTCATCCTTGTGAATTCCTGAGAACTTCCCCAGCACCCTGCCTCTTCGTATTGCCATGATATCTTCATTTATCATGGTATCTCTTTCCTTGCTCTCCCACTCTGTCCCTGTTCCAGATCAAACCTCCCATTTCCTTATGTTCTGATCCCCCATTCTTTGCCCTTCATTACCGTCCCCTCCCCAGTTTGCTCATGTAGATAGAACTCATCTATTTCTCCTTCGCTGGGCTATCTTTGTGTCTCTCTTAGGGTCCCTCCTTGTTAGCTAGCTTCTCTGGAGCTGTGGGTTGTAGTCTGGTTATTCTTTGCCTTACAGCTAGCATCCACTTAGGAGTGAGTACATACCATGTTTGTCCTTCTGAGTCTGGGTTACCTCACTCAGGATGATATTTTCTGGTTCCATCCATTTGCCTGAAAATTTCATGATATCATTTTTTTTTTTTTTACTGCTGAGTAGTACTCCATTGTGTATATATGCCACATTTTCTTTATCCATTCTTCTGTTGAGGGGCATCTAGGTTGTTTCCAGGTTCTGACTATTACGAATAACACCCATCCAGTAGCTTTCAACCTTCCTAATGCTGAGGCTCTTTAATAAGGTTCCTCATGTTGTGATAACCCACAATCATTGCTTTCGTTGCTACTTCATAACTATAATTTTGCTAGTGTTATGAATCATAGTGTAAATATCTTTGCTTTCTGATATTCTTAGATGACCCTGTGGAAGAGTTGTTCGACCCCAAAGAAGTCACAACCCACAGGTTGAGAACCACTGGTCCAATCCCATTCACAGGGAGACTTTTTCTGTCATGCTTACCGGTTCAAAAGTCCATCTTTAATACCATCCCTTTGCCTTTAATTCCTGAAGGAGACATATACACACACTCACACAAACATACTCACAGACAAACACACTCACACAAACATACTGACACAAACTTATACAAACACATACACACACATACTCACAAGCAGACAAACATACTCACACAAATGCATACACACTCACACATACTCCACACATGCACACATACTCACACACATAAACATACACATACATTCATATACACTCTTATACACATAAGCATACACACTCACATATATAAGCATACTTACACACTCACAATCATATACACTCATACATGCTCAATATACAAACATACACACACATTCATACACACTCTCACATATACTCACACACACATAAACATACTTGTATACACAAACACAGTCACACAAATACACACTCATACCAACACTCTTACCCACTCACAAAAACACACTTACACAGACATACACACACTCACACAAACACATACACAAACATACACATACTTACACATTCATGTGCATACACATACTTACACATTCATGTGCATACACATATTTACACACTCATACACATACACACAAACATCAAAGAACCAGCTTACAGTAGGCCACCAGAAATGCCCATGCTTCGTAAGAATAAGTGCCCATTTAAATTGGACAGTGAAAAAGGCTTTTAAAGGTCAAATATATTTAATTTCCTTCTCCATCAAGATAAATGGCTTTAAAAAAAAAAAGGTAAAGAAGGAAAGAAGAGGAAGTTGAACCCAAATTCAGTGTGTGTGTGTGTGTGTGTGTGTGTGTGTGTTTGGTTTTCATTTCTTCTAATAATTGTAACAAAGCTCAAAGCTTTTCCATTATGATATGATTGCTTATGTTCCAATACTTATGGAGATTATTTTGCTGATTTTTCTTTTGTTGATTTTTTTTCAGGACACTGACTCTGGGAACCTTTCATCTGTGGGTTGTTATGCTCAGGCAAGACCTACACAGACCCCCATTTGATCAGCAGGCTGGACAGGAGCCTCTCCTACTATGGACAGACCGGCTTTCCTACTGCTACACAAAGTCCAGCCCACTGGCTCTCTTGGCTACAGTCTTCCAGACAAGCATCATTTGTCTCTGGGATTCTTCCTGTTCTTTGGCTTCTGTATACCGTGACCTTCATTTATTGATCAGTGCTTGCTTTTTTTTTTCCTGAGTCCACACTCAGAAAAAAAAATGACAATCGATTCTGCCCCAAAATCTAGAAGTGAAAGATTGTACAGAAGGAAAATGAAGCAAGCCAGGGTGCACCCCAGGTAGCCACTTGCCTCTAACAGTGTGTGCAGAGCTTACAATGCAAAACAAGTGCCAGATCTTGCTATTGTGAACCCTGGATGAGTTCAGTTCATAAAGGGGCGGGGAGAGGAGGAAAGGATGGAGGGAAGGGAAGGAGGGAGGGAGGGAAGTATGGACAAAAATGGAAAAGAAATGAGAAGACTGAAGAACCCCTGCGCCTTGGTGGAAGGAAGGGAAGAAGGCCCTTTTTGCATTGAGTTACCCACATGCTTCATGGAAATGGTTTGGGCTTCATCCCTGGAAAAGCTTTCAGCAGAGCAGACAACATGAAGCTTTTAGTGTTTTCTTTGTTCAAGGTTAACTTTTTACAAGTCTTATTTCCTCCCACTCTCCCAGCTCTGAACAGAGCTTTGGCATATAAAGCATTCCTGAGCAAAACAAAATGAAATGAAATAAAGCCTCTATTGTCTGCTCCCGAGCTGACTGGCATTTCAGAGTCAGATCCAGCTCTCCTGGAGCTGTAATTTCCCATCGGTTATTCTGCCCCGGGGTAGAAAACAAAATGCAGACAGACGGGGAAAAGAACCTTCCTGCCATCGCCTCTGCACTATACTATCTGTCAAGGTTCACTTGCCAGCATCCCTTCCTCCTCATACTTTTTATTTCCTTCTCCTTTCCAACCTGATATGAAGCCAAAAACTCCCAGGGAGGCGATATCTTCATTTCACTGTGTAAAGGTCACACACAAATGTGATAAGGGCATTTTATTTTTTCGGTGCATATTAATCTTGACTCTGCTCCCTTCTAGGGCTTCTTAGGGAACAGAGGAAGTCTACTGAGGACCTCAGTGCAGATCTGTGACAGAAGCCATACAAGGCTCCAGTCGACTGCAGGGATACAGGTGGCCAGGGGTAGGCTAGCGCAGCCTAGAGACAGGCACCCCTTCTTGGCTTCAGCCACTCTCTTCTCAATTGTGTCTTCTTGATTTTTGGAAGGACTTACAGGTACCTCCTTTTAAACAAGAACCGGTTTATTGTCTTAGCCCCGCAACGAACACTTCAATAAGAATTCTACATTTTGCATAGTGACTGGAAAAAAAAAAATGAACACACACAAGAATGATTGATGCAAGGTTGAGAGAAGACTTTGTTCTTTACTCTTTGTCACTTGACTTTTAAAAAGTGCATTTTCTAACGCCAGGCTCTCCTCCATCGTGCAAGACGCAGTTTGTGCCTTAGTCATTTTGACACTTGGCCATTGTGATTTCCTCTAGTTTTTCTGCTTGCCTCAGACACATTTCACTAAACACTTTCTAGATATGCTATATTTCCCCAAATTTACTTTCAGTTTACTAAAACCTACTACCATGTCTTCCTTGGGTTTTATCCATATTATTCGGAGAGGTCTTTTATTTAAAATCGGCTATTTCTCTCATTATAGGATAAGGAATTGTCTGTGTACTCCGCTGGCCAAACCGCTAAAGCAGTCAATCCAAAGAGGAAATCCTAGTCACTATTGGTTGAGAATGAGTCCTAGAAAATAAATGTCCAATAAGGTTAAATGTTGCGGAGAAGTTAATGCTATAAAAAGGTTATGAAAATAGATGACAAGGAAATACCCCGTTCAATGCACTGCAGGAAAAAGCGTGCTCCTGGTGTATTATTAACTAAGCACCCTTCCTCTGCCCTGCTCTGTCAAGCAACAGCAGCCTTCAGTAGGAGGACTGAAATGTGAGCAGAGGCCCATGTTAAAGATGCACACACTCCACTCTGTAGCTACTGGAGACTGACTGCGTATTCCTCCAAGAAGTCTCCTTCTAGGGGTTACACTCTCATAGGGGAAATAATAAGCACTTTCAGAGATAGGAAGTCGTGCTATTTTTCATATCCTGTAGGAAGTTGCTTTTAAAACCTTTAGGTAAGCAGCTACTGTGTGCAGGTTTGCCCTAAGGCAAAAAAAAATGGATAGATTAGGGTTTCTCTGTTTAAATCTTACTGTTAAATCAGGTGAGCCAGCTAAGATTTGGGGGTGGGGGAAGACAAGAAATACAGGATTAAGAGAGGTGAGATTAGCTGGATGGTTGTGGCACACGCCTTTAATCCCAGCAGAGGCAGGTGATTCCTGTGAGTTTGAGGCCAGCCTGGTCTACACAGTGAATTCCAAGATAGACTCCAAAGCAACACAGAGAAATCCTGTCTTAAAATAAAATTTAAAAAAAAAAAAAAAGCTCCTTATTTTATTTATTTGTTTGTTTTTCAAGACAGGGTTTCTCTGTGTAGCTTTGCGCCTTTCCTGGATCTCGCTCTGTAGACCAGGCTGGCCTGGAACTCACAGAGATCCGCCTGGCTCTGCCTCCCGAGTGCTAGGATTAAAGGCCGCCCGGCTAAAAAAAGCCCTTTACTTTCTGGACCTGGCCGAGCAGGAGACGCCATCATGGGTGTTGACATTCGCCACAACAAGGACCGAAAGGTTCGGCGCAAGGAGCCCAAGAGCCAGGACATCTACCTGCGGCTGCTGGTCAAGCTGTACAGGTTTCTGGCCAGACGAACCAACTCGACCTTCAATCAGGTTGTGCTGAAAAGGTTATTTATGAGTCGCACTAACCGGCCACCTCTGTCCCTGTCTCGGATGATCCGAAAGATGAAGCTTCCTGGCCGAGAGAACAAGACAGCTGTGGTTGTGGGGACGGTCACAGATGATGTGCGGATTCTCCAAGTGCCTAAACTGAAGGTGTGTGCACTGCGGGTAAGCAGCCGTGCCCGAAGTCGCATCCTCAAGGCTGGGGGTAAGATCCTCACCTTCGACCAGCTGGCACTGGAGTCTCCCAAGGGCCGTGGTACTGTGCTCCTGTCTGGTCCTCGGAAGGGCCGAGAGGTATACCGGCATTTTGGCAAGGCCCCAGGAACCCCACACAGCCATACCAAACCCTATGTCCGCTCCAAGGGCCGGAAGTTCGAACGTGCCAGAGGCAGAAGGGCTAGCCGCAGCTACAAAAACTAACCTTGGATCTTACTGTTATAAAAAAAAAAAAAAAGCCCTTTAAATTGATATCTTGTGCTACATTTTCCTAAGTCTGCTTTTATCGGATGTTAAAAGTCATTGGGTTACATTAAGTAAATTATTTTTCTTCTACTATTTGGTATATATTGCAAAATTTTTCAAATGGTAGCTAAATCAAACATACTTTAAGTTGCCACAGTATATTTTACTAAAAAATAATAAAGACCTCTGAGTTGGGTTAAGTGATGTTTAATGAGTATATATCATTTCTCTTTTATCTTAAGAAATACTTTAAACTCATAGCTCAGTTTTGTCTCTCGCATAAAAATATGTAATAATGTCACCTTTTTGCTTCTATTTCTCCTAGAGGGAAGTTTGAATTTTATTATTACCATAATTACCAGTTATGATAATGAGTATATTGAGAAATAGAATGTGTAAGTTCTATTCTGTTCTTATAAGTACTAACATAGAAAAGATATAGAAGTGAGACTATTATTTTATACTGGGAGTGCATTCTTTTCTTTTCTCTTCCTTCCTTCTATTCTTTCTTGCTTGCTTTCTTCCTTTCTTCCCTTCACCCATTTTTTTTTAACAGGGTTGCTCTATGTAGACCAAGCAGGCCCTGGACTCACTGAGATCCACTTGCCTCTGCCTCCCAAGTGCTGGGATTAGAAGTGTTCACCGCCATGCTCAGCATTAAAATGAGTTCTCAAGCATGTGGTATTACTTAGAAGGGTTCTTTTTGTATTCCCTGGTCCTCATAAATGGAGGACACTTAGTACAAGAGATAGACTTGAAGTCAATGAGGTTCTTAAAATGACTCCCTTTCTTCTTGTGACATTTAAAACATAAAGTAGTGTAGCACGAATCTTAAAAGATCTTATTGATAAAAACAAACCCAGAGCCAGGTATTGGATTGAATGCTGGAAGATCAGAGAAACAGAACTAGCCACAGCTTCTTCACTTCGCCAATTCCTCAGCTGATCTTGCTTCCTCAAACTGGAAGCCTCTGAGTCCTTATCCGAATGGATCTCAGCTGAACTGCTTCTAAAAGCTAAAAGCTTAACAAGCCTAGTTCCTGGTCCTTATGCCTTATATACCTTTCTGCTTCCTCCCATGACTTCCTAAGAGTAAATGTGTGTGTCACCATGCCTGGTAGTTTCCAGTGTGGCATTGAACTCACAGATCTGGATGGGTCTCTGCCTCCCAAGTGATAGGATTAAAGGTGTGTGTGCCACCATTTTCTGGCCTTTATGTCTGTCTAGTGGCTGTTCTGTTCTTTGACCCCAGATAAGTTTATTAGGGTGCACAACATATTAAGGGACAAACTATCACCACAAAGGAGGGTCATGCTGGCTGTCATAGATTTCCTGGTATCTTTAAAATATTTATTTCTTGTAAAAGAGAATTGTGATAACCTGTAGAGACGACCAAACTAAACTAGTGGGAACTCATGAAAGTTGGATCAATGGCTGTGGAGCTTGCATGGGACTGGGCTAGGCCCTCTGCATGACGAGACAGTTGTGTAGTTTGATCTGCTCAGGAGGCCACCTGGTGGAAGGATCAGAATCCATTCCTGGTGCATGAGGGGGCTTTTTGGAGCCCACTACCTATGATGGGACACCTCGTGTAGCCTTGAGGCAGGGGGAAGGGTTTGGACTTGCCTCTACTGGATGTGCCTCCCCATGGGAGGCCTTGCCTTCTTGTGGGGGGTGGGTTGGAAGGAGGAGGCTGGGGGGGGGGAGAGGGGATCTTTGATTGGTGTGTGAAATGAATGAAAACTTTTTCTTAATAAAAAAATTAAAAAAAACTACATCATATTAATACTAAAACATATAACTTGAAAGTTAGAAGCACATTTCACTGGATCCTTATCATCATTGTATTTCTTTCCCCTAGACTCTGTAGAAAATTAATGTTCCTGTGTACTAAATGGCTGTTTTGCTTTAGTTCATAAACAAAACACCCTTTTCAGTATATACGTTCAGTCAAGCACTAAGAGGCAGGTATTATAATTGAGAGACGATATACACTCATATGGAGATCTGACATCTGAACTGTATGGAGCATTCCAAGTGAGAAACAGCATGTTCTTACACTCTGTGTTCTGGTGGTGCAAAGGCCAAATGCTGTTTTCAACATAATCCAAACCCTGACATGTCCTAAGAGATAAGATCCTGCCAGAAATAGGATTATGAAACTGCATTTTCTTTTGACCTCAGTATCCTAAACTTCCAAATCATCCAAAGCAAATCCTTTTCTCTTGAGTAATACAAATGTGAAAGATATGGATATTAGTAATGTAAAATAATTTTTATAAACCTCTCTGGCCTGAAATTTTGAAATTTCAGTATCTTTAGGCCAAAAGTGGTAGGCAGTGTTGATACAATAAGCAGCCTGGGGAGGTGGCTTAGTGGTTAAGAACATGTACTGCTCTTGCAGAGGACTTGAGTTCAATGTCCAGTACCCAAGTTGAGCAGTTCACACTAGCCTGTTAACTTCAGCTCTAGGGAGATCTGACACCTCTGATTTCCTTGGGCACCTGCACTCACAAACACACACACACACACACACACACACACACACACACACACACACACACTTAAAACTCTAAAAAATAAGGGGCCATGGTGTCATCCAGGCCCAGGTTACTGTCCAGGGCCACGTCTGGGTTCATGGCCCTATAGCACTGGGAGCTGTGTGGATGCCCAGGGTCAGGTCAGCCACTTGAGTTCATGTTGGAGTCCAAGAGCCATTATACAGCCAAGCTCATGGAGATCTGAGTGGTCTGTGCTGGTACCCAATGCCATGGTGACATCCGGGCCAGAGCTCAGCTGAGGGCCATGTCTGGGTCCATGGCCATACTGTAGCCAGGATCTGTGTTGATGTCCGAGTCTTCTATTAACCATCAAAGGACATGTGATGCCCAAGGTTTGGGGCCAAGTTTGTGTCTGAGGGCCGTGCTGATCTGAGTGGCATGCACTGCCACCTGGGGCAATGGTGACATCCAGATCTGGCTGCTGCTAAGGTTCATGTTTGGGTCTGTCTGTGGTCCTACCACAACTGGGGTCTGTGCTGAAGTCAAAGTCCCGTATGGCCACTGAAGGGTTGCACAGAACCCTGGGATTGAGGCTGCAATCTGAGGCCTAGGTGTTGTCTGGAGCTATGCTGATCTGAATGGCCTGTGCACACCCAAAGCTATAATGTTGTCCAGGACCAAGCTTCTGCCCAAGGCCATGTCTAGGTCTGTGGTCCAGCTGCATCTGGGGTCTGTGTTGATGTCTGTAGCCTGTGTCACCTAGGGGGCCATAGGAACCATGTGTGATGAAATCAGAGGTCTATATTGAGCCACCCTGCCCTTCGCTGACACAGGGAAAGCTGGTCCTGCCTCTCTCTGGACACCACAACAAAAGTGCTGACCCTGACCTTGACCCTCACGAGGGAGCTGACCCCTGCTCTCAGGAGAGATGGCCCCACCCCTCATTACACATGAGGGAGAACCAACCCTGAGGACATGGGCATAGGGAGCTGACTCCATCCCTCATCTTAGGCGGATGGCCCCACTGGCCCAGAATAAGCAGCTCAGCTACCACCCAAGCCTACAGCTGGGCCTTGGGTTGGCCCACCCTAACATCTATCCCATGTAGGAATTCCTGGAGCTCATGAAGGGACTGGTCCTGTGAAACAATACCTGAAGGATCTCCATGACTCAGGATGGCCATGGGATATCCCAGAGGAGTTCTGATGATGGATCCAGTGATGATGGTGTACCAGAACCAGAGGCTTTGCCCCAGACCAATGACTCACAGCAATGAACATTTGCCAGTAAAGCTGATTGGAAAAAAGGGTACACTGTGAGACACACTGAGGCTCCCAATGCCACCAGGACAAATGAAGAGGTGTTGAAGAGGCAAGAAAGATAGAGAAACAGAGGTAGGGTTTTTTTCTTGTTTGTTTTTTGTTTTGGGGTTTGGTTTGGTTTGCTTTGCTTTTTTTTTGTTCTTGTTTGGTTTGTTTGCTTGCTAGCTTGCTTGCTTGCTTTAGTTTGTTTTGGTTTGATTTTTTTTAAAAATCTCTTGGGGAGGTGTTGCAGGGGTGAGGGGAGGATATGGGGGGACTGGGACATGAGCAGAATTAGGGTGTTTGATATGAAATTCTCAAAGAATAAATAAAGAAATGATGTTAAAAAATCTAAAAAATACAACAATCACTATCTGAATTGAAGAATGTTAAACACATAGGAGATTTGCATCTATGCTTTTATGAAAATCTTCCAAGTGTTTCTCTGAAACTGATAGTATCTTTGCTGGAAAAATGGGGAAGCCAATTATTTGGATGAAGGAACAAACTAAAAAAAATAATGTTTCCCCCTCATGACCTCAGAGGCACTGTTTCATATGTGACTAAACAGAGCCATTGAGTAGGCATTATGGATAAAAGGATAGTATTATGCTCACTACTCAAGTTATTTGTATATTAGACTATATTATGATTGGCTTTGTATCAATTAACCCTATAAAACCTAAAGCTTTAACTCTCCCCTCAAAAGTGTTAGAGGTGGGTCTTATTTATTATTTATCTTTTTTATATGTAGCCTAGAATATGTTTGATTTATATGAAAAAGGGTTAGCTAAAGAAATAAATGAATTATTACCTTTAAAATGTAGCCACTTAATCTTAGTTTTAAAGGGACAACTTAAATAAAATCCAGTCCAAAGTTCTTTCTAACTCTTGGTAAACATCACACACATACTAGTGACCGCAATGCTTGCTAGCTGGCCAAATTTTCCCATCTTGATTTTTGACAAATGTAGGTCATCTATGTTCTAATTTCCCATCTTCTTATAGAACGCGTGTTTCTGTCACTAAGTTTTGTTTTCTGGAGCTATATCTGAGATTCATAATAAGCAGCAATTACTCCGGGCCTTCCATAGATTCATAATCACATACAATACACATGCATACACACACACACACACACACACACACACACACACACACACACTTCTGACATCTCTGTGACTACTGTGCTATAGATAACTGTTCATCTCCTTGATTTCAGAGAACTATTGACCTTTTTTATCAAGTTAAATTCTGCACTTAAGTCTACTCAACTCTGTACTAGGCACATTTCAGCTAGCCTTAGAGGATCTAGGTTTCGGTTTCCATATCTTCATATCCGAGGTCATCTTTTCACCAAGGCTAGTCTTCAACACCCTAGTGAATAAGGTAAACAGCCTTCACCAACACTATCACCTGTGTGTACGTGTGTGTGAGCAAGTGCGCGTGCCACACACACCCACACACATTCCATTCTGTTTTGCCCTAACTTTACCCCAGCACTCATTGTCTCCTAACTCTCAATGCTCAAAGACCTTGCTCGGAAATGTGGTCATTGTTGTCAACTGCTGGGAGTTAGTCTCCACACTCTTGGAGTAGCCTGCCTGGCAGAAATGTTTTGGTTTCCCTTGGAGATTTTCATGACAGGTTAGTCTAACACTGTCACTTATGGTGGAAACACATAGCCACTCCTGACTGTTCTCTTTTTACCCCAGAGGGACAGGAGACTGCCAGGAAGGAGTTAGCCTTGAGTATGAGTCTAATCTCTACTTGGAGAACCTTCGCCAACTCCACTCTACGCATCTCTTCTGTTGGCTAATTTTAATCTATATTATTTTGTACCTATAAATTATTGTAACGCCTTTGAGTGAGTCCTTTCTGTGAGTACTTTTAGTGAATTATCATATCTGAAGGTGTCTTAGGTCTCCAATCTTGCTGTAGGGTATAGGCATGCATACCTTCCTCAACTTGGCAATTATGCCCATGTCTTGTTATTAGCCACTTTCACTAGAATCTAAGCTCCACAAAGGCAGGGACCTCTGTGTGTTCTCTTCACTGGCTTATCCCAACAGAACAGAGCTTGCAGTAAATAGCCACTGAACAAGACGTGTTTAACTATTGAACGGAATGTATTTCAGTAGCCGATTTCTGTGCTATACATTATTTTTGCTTTCCAATGATATAATAGTTTATCATTTTACCTCATTACATTACTTAATTTCCATTTCCATTTACTTTCAAAAACTAAAATGCAGAGTGGATAAGTTCCTCAATGTCTTCAGAGAATGGGAAGGAAATTATTTTATAATTTGATAAGGTGTATTTTTATTAAACTTATTTTTAAATTTTATTATCAACCAGGTTGCACACAAAAGTATGACACCCCCAAACTAACCAGACTCAAAGACTGTTCAACTCAGTGAACTCCTGAATAGTTACAGCAGCCTTTTGAAACAGAAGCTGTGGCTCTTCACATTAGATTTTATACTTTCACTATCAAATATATTTTATGTACTATCGACCACCAGAACCAAAGCAATCCATGACAGAGTTAGAACTAGAGAAACAATTAGCTTTAGATCCTCCTTTACAACTCATGCCCATTACCTGCACTCAGTCCTTCCTTGTCCCCTGATACTTTGCCATTCTTGTTTTCTTTCATTCATGTTATACTATACCCACATGTGCATTTGTTTACATATATGCATATATTATTGACTGGATTCTGCATATTTCAGGGAGAATATGGGCTCTATCACGTCTGAGATTGTATGACCTTGCTTAATATTACACATTTCTAAGTCCATTCGTTTCCTCACATATGTTGTGGTTTCATATTTTTAGAGCTGAATAGCATTCCATTTTATATACATACCATTTTTTCTTATTCATTTATCTGAGAATGAATTATCCCTTCATCTGATAATGGGTGGGAAATTTTAAAGATTGTCTGATGCCTGTAATATCTATGGAAGTTGTGTAATAACAGTGAGGTTAAACTAAGGTCTGACGTCACACTTCTCTAACGTACTCCATGAACTTTCCATCTGAATGAGCGTCAATAGGTATAAATCAACATACAGTTAGCAATCTTCAGAAAGCTATGAAATGAGATCAACAAGTGTGATGGTTTGAAAAGGAATGGCCCCCATAGATTGGATAGATTTCATGGATTTGAAAGCTTGGTCACCAGGGAGTGGTACTATTAGGAAGTGTGGCCTTGTCGGAGTAGGTGTGGCCTTGTTGGAGGAAGTGTGTCATTGGGGGTAGGTTTTTAAATTTCAGATGCTCAAGCCAGGTCCAATGGCTCACTCTCTTTTCCTGCTGCCTGCCAATCCAGATGTAGAACTCTCAGCTCCTTCTCCAGTACCATGTCTGCCTGCACACTGCCACCATGCTTTCTGCTATGGTGACAAGGGACTAAACCCCTGAGCCTGTAAGCAATTCTCTAATAAATGCTTTTCTTTATAAAAGCTGCCATGGTCATGGTATCTCTTCACAGCAATAGAAGACCCTGACTAAGAGAGCAAGTAAGTAGGTAAAAGCATAACTTTGTCCCACCCAGTCATCACACCAATGGCTCAAAAAGGCCTCTGCAGAATTGGCCTAAGAAAGGCTGAATCTAGACTTCTGCATACTTTCATACTGCCTGTCATTGTCAGGAATGTAGCTACACAGCTCTGCAAAATTTCAGAGAAAGAAATGAAAACTAACAGTCCAAACCAAAGATGAAAAGGATTCACTCATCTCAGTCAGTGGATCTCATCTGTTCATAGAAAGCATTTTTAAGCCAGGCAGTGGGGGTGCACGCCTTAATCCCAGCACTCAGGAGGCAGAGCCAGGCAGATCTCTGTGAGTTTGAGGCCAGCCTGGTCTACAGAGTGAGATCCAGGATAGGCACCAAAACTACACAGAGAAACCCTGTCTCAAAAAAAAAAAAAAAAAGAACTGCAAAAGAAGACATTAAAAAAAAAACTATTATTCTTGTTCATGCTGCATCAACTCTGAAGGGCGAGAAAGCACCATGGATGTACAGAGACCTATTCCAGTATATCAAAATTATTTTGCCTAATAAATGTCATCAGCATGCATTTCTTTGTGTGTGCGTGTGTGTGTAGTGTGTGTGTGCGTGTGTGTGCGTGTGTGTGTGTGTGTGTGTGTGTGTGTGTGTGTGTGTGTGAGTATGTGTGTTTTGAGACAGGGTTTCTCTGTCTCAAACAGCCCCAACTGCCCTGGAACTCTCTTTGTAGACCAGGCTGGCCTCAAACTTGCAGAAATCCTCCCACCTCTGCCTCCAGAGTGCTGAGGTTAAAGGCACATGAGGCCACACCTGGCAGCATGCATCCTATATGTGAGTGCCAGCCTCAGCACCGCTAAGCCAACTGGTCTGATTTCAGACACATTTAAAACCACCACCAGATATTTATCACTCTACTTGGTGGCACAAACCTGGGAGAGTGGGCCTAAAAATGAGGTCCACTAAAGTCTCATGCAATAGCCAACTTCATTCAGAGCATCAGCCAACAGACTCTGAGGGGTAAATGTGGTGATATTTTAATTGTGCTGAAATGTGATTTTATTTGTATGTTAATAAATAAAGTTTGCCTGGAGATCAGAGGTCACATAGCAAGGCTACATAGCAAGCCATAAGCAGAGTCAGGCGGTGGTAGCATGTGCCCTTAATCTGATCACATGGCAGGCAGAGTATCTGTGTGGTCAAGGACACAGCCAAGCGTGGTGACACGAGCCTTTAATCCCAGTACCACCCATAGAGACCTAGAGGTCTGTATAGACAGGCAGTGATTAGGAAGTCATGTGGCTGGGCTTAGAGCCAATGAGAAGGTAAATAAAAACACAAGTCAGACAGGAAGAAACTCTCTCTGGGGAAGTGATGGCTGTGAGGTGTTAAGATAAGGTAGTTGTGGCTCTTCGCTAGTGCTCTGATCTCTTTAGCTATTACCTCTGTATTTGGCTCTGTGTTTCTTATTTAATAAGACTGTTTAGAAATTCGTCTACAGGTAAGAAGAATCACCTGAGTAAGGTGTCCAATCACAAGGACAAGGCACACATGGCCAAAACATACTTTTCCATAGAGGCATCTGAATAACAACAGCTGAAGTGAACTCACTTCCTACCCGGAAGGAGCAGGAAAACACATTCCAAGAACAATTCTATGTCTGAAGAAACTGAGGTCACAAAACTTTTGTCTTATTCTCTTGGAGTTTACTCACAAGCACTCAGAATTCCCCTCTAAAGGCTCCATTCTTGGGCTGTGTTCTGACAACCAGATATCTAGCTGCCGTGCTATCCATACTCACTTTGTAACCAAAGTTAGCTCAAATTTGAAATTCTCTTACCTTGGCCTGCTACACAGCCATGGTTACAGGCCTGCTGTCACATGTCTTTGTCTGACTGTTCGGTTCTGTTGTCACACTCAGTAACCCAGGCTGTTATACTAACTAGCCAGTTCACTAACCAGCCAAGGCTTACCTCAGACTTACCGTGGTACTCTTACCATAGTCTCCTAAGTGTTAAGATTACAGGTGTGAGCCATTTACATCCAGAGCCCAGTAAGAATTCCAAACTTATTCTGATACTCCATGGAGATAAAAATGTTCTAATGTAATTTTTACTGCTATACATGCATGATATGGTCCAAAACTAACCAAGTTAACAAACCTGTTACACCTCTAACCTTACATTTCTCTGATAATAGTGTCCACTTTATCATTATCATTCATGCCAAAAGCAACAACTGTGTTATGTGTAGATGTAATTCTAAACAGTCTTATTAAATAAGAAACACAGAGCCAAATAAAGAGTTAAAAGCCCAAGATGTCAGAGCACTAGCGAATAGCCTTTAGCTTACCAGTCGCTGCCATCCTTCCCCTGAGAGAGAGACCTTCTCCTGCGTGACCCGTCTTTTTATTGCCTTTCTCTTCTGCCTTCTCATTGGGTCTAAACCCAATCACATGACTTCCTCATCACTGCCTGTCTATACAGACCTCCAGGTCTCTGTGGTTGCTACTGGGATTAAAGGCGTGTGTCTCCAGGCTGGCTGTGTCCTTGAACACACAGAGATTTTGCCAGCCATGTGATCGGATTAAGGGCTTGGGCTACCACTGCCTGACTTCTCAGAATTTCATAAAAAACATCATCTCAATAGTAAAGGTTTAAAAAAGGATTTTTCCATAACCATTATATTTTTGAAAGTCAATTATGCATATATACGTGTATATATGCATACACACACACACACACACACACACACACCCCACTATTCCTGCTTGTTTTAGTTACTCGTCTGTTGCTGTGGTCTAGTACTATGACCAAAGCAACTTACAGAAGAAAGGAGATATTCAGGCTCATGGATCCATGATGGCAGAAAAAAGAAAAAAAAAAAAAAAAAAAGGAGCTGGATCAGCGGCTGAGAGCTCACATCTTGAAACAAAAGCACCAAGCAGAGAAAGAAAACTAAATTTGGCACAAGTCTGTTTATTCTCAAAGCATAGTGATGTACTTCCTCAAACAAGGCCACATTTCCTACTCCTCCCCAAAACCAAATATTTAAATGCCAGAGCCAATGGGAGACACTCTATTCAGTTGAAATCCTTTGGTTTTATCTTCTAATATCCTTCTTACTGATATACTCTCTATTAAATTCCCAGTGTCGTTTTTGATTTTTGAAATCTTTAGTTCCCATCTGCCTGGATCATTACCATGAAACTACATCACCACCATGAGATAGTCAGGGCCTGATCCTTTGTTGCAGTCACTATAGCAGTGAAGGTTTTTTTTTTCCAGTGTTACAGCTCAGATATGGAACTTCAAATGGGAAAAGTTTTCAGTTTTCTCAGTAAGCACAATTAGCGTCCAACTGCAAACCAATCCCAGGTAAGGATGCAGTGGCCAAAGAACACAGACAGCATCCAGCCATCTGGCAGCACTGTGGCAGTCCCAACATTCCACTGAAATAACAGGTTGTCTTCATACTCCTGAGCCCAATTGGAAGGTAACAAGGCAGAGAGTAGCAATGAACCAGAAAATGAGGAAGGGACAAGTTGACACAGTAAGTGCAGATGCAAGCCATTTCTCCTACGTCTTAAGACCCCAGTGATGCTCTGGAGATGAGGTCAAGCAAGGATTGCTAGAGAATCATCTGTTAGAGAGTAAGTCTTAACAATGAGCGAGGAAAGGGTCATCATCTCCTTAAGTGTTATAGTTCAAAGTAAAGAAATAGACAAACAATAGACTGCAAACGCACACGGAGTTCACTCCTGCATACTGCTTCAGGGATGTCTTAGGACAGAGCTGCATACAAAAGTCCAGTGCTAGTCACTATGCTAGGGTTTAAATTTTGAGGAGCTGAGTACACCTCGGTTGGTAGAGTTGAGGCTTAATAGCCAGAACTGAATAAATGGAGCATGGTATTGTATACCTGTAATCCTAGCATACAGGAAGTGGAGGCAGGAGAATTAGAAGTTCCAGGTCTTTCTCAGTTGCCTTAGAAATTTCAAAGTCAGCCTGGGCTACATGAGACCCCGTCTCAAAAAAAAAATTTTACATTTAAAAGTTATTCTGTATTTTTCTCACTGAGAAGGATTTATTGAACAATAGGGAAAAATAAGACTTTATAGAATTTATTGAGATTTACATAAAATAGATGTATCATCTATAAGGAAGACTTGGTATCAATGACCAGGATTGATATATATAACAACATAAGGATCAGTTTCCTCACACAACAAACAGTCCAGCAGGGGCAACAGTTGACATCTTAGCATACTGTGACAGACCAGTGGTTATCTTGACAGCTGTTACCAGGGGTGGAAAGTTTGCCAATGTCAAAGGTCACACCTGGATGGGGTGAGGCAATTTCAAGTCCAGGTAAGAGAGATTGCCCAGTTTTCTCATATCTTTTTATATAAAAGAACTGTTCTTGTACTTATATTGATTCTGATTCCCATATAAATTTCATGTGGGACTGGTTTAATAGTCTCTTTCCAGAAGGAGTACATATGAGAAAGATCAAAGAGATGGAAGGGGCTGAAGAGTCAGATTCATCCATGTAGTTAGCAGTTCAACAGCACCCTGGGAAGCTACAATGGCATTCGTGGTAATCAAGTCTTGGTGAGAAAGCATTGTGCTAGGCGATAAGCGACTACCTAACATGCAAGTTTATGCTTCAGCTGAGTGGGCTTTCTGTGGAAGCACATGGGCCACAGACCCCATTTTTACTCCTTTTAGTTCTTTCTACTAAGCCTCAATAATTTTCAACAAAAAGCTCCTATACAGCTTTTGTTAAACTGATTGATAACGTCAGTATCATTGCAAATAGAATGTTTCAAATGTTCATTGTGAGGTTTTGTGCTTACTCTATGGGATAATGCAATGGATCTGTTTGTTTGTCTCTTTATATCCAGTGACATCACTAATCTTACGCATTCCCTTATACACAGCAGTCCCACTGTCTTAGTTACTGTTCAGTTGCTATGAAAAGACATCATGACCAAGGCAATTTTGATAAGAGAAAGCATTTAAAGACTTGATTACAATTTTAGAGGGTTAGTTCATGATCATCATGCAGGAAGTAGGCAGGCATGGTGCTGTAGCAGTAGCTGAGAGCTTTACATCTTGATCTGCAGGCAGCAGGCAGAGAGAGGGAGGGTGGGCTTTTGAAACTTCAAAGCCCACTCCCCTGGACAGACCTTCTCCAGCAAAATCACATCTCTTAATCCTTCCCAAACAGTTCACCAACTAGGAACCAAACATCCAAGCATGTAATCCTATGAGGGCCATTCTCATACAAACCACCACATTCTACTCTCTGCCTCCTCATAGACTTGTAGCCATATCATAATGTAGAATGTATTTAGTTCAATTTCAGAAGTGCTCATCGTCTTTTGCAGTCTCACCACTGTTTAAAAGTCCAAAATTTCTTCTGATATTCAAGGCAGTCTTTTAACTGTAACCCCTTGTAAAAATCAAAATAAAAGCAAATCACATATTTCCAACATACAGTAGCATAGAATATGTATTGCCATTCCAAAAAGAGGGGTAAGGGGTGAACATAGAGAGGAAATACTGACTAAAACAAGATTTCAAATCCTGTATCTCTACATTTGATGTCAAAGAGTTCTTCAGCTCTCCAACTCCTTTCAGCTTTGCTGACTGAAACGTATTTCTTTCTCTTGGGCTGGTTCCACACTCTGTTAGCAGCTCTTCTCAGCAGGTATCCCATGACTGTGACGTCTCCAGCTCAATCTAGGCTTCACCTTCACAACTTCACACAATGGCCTCTCTGGGCCTCCATGAGGTGACTTCCCTGCCATATGCCTGGTCTCAATGCCTTTCCTTAACCACAGAAGAAGATTCCACAACTCCTTTGCACCTGTACTTTCTTTGACTCCAAAATCAGAACCACGTGGCCTGAGCTGCCAAGTTCTTGTGCTTGCTGGGGCTGGAACCTGTCCTTCTCCTTAAATTATATTTGCATAACGTTTTCATTACTGGTGGTTCCCTTTGTTGCTTAAGCTTTCACTTAATTCCTTTTCACAAGTTGGAAGCTTGGCTAGGTGGAGTCTTGCCCTGTGGGCACCACTCCCTGTATTCCATTTTGAATCAAGCCTTTATTTAAACTGCATTTTTTTGGAGGACAAGGCTTAGTTCCAATAGGACATCTCCTGGTTCTGTTTTGTCCCTCAAACTGTACATTTCTGTATCTCTCTTCACCTTGCTCACTCATTTTCATTATCTGCATAAGAGTGGTAATGTGACACTGTCGATATTAGGCTGTCTTGAAATCTCTTCTGCCAATATCAATGCAAAACTCTTCAAGATAGCCTCGGGCAGATTTTTACGACAAAAAGCAGCCACATTCTTTGCCAAACTATCACAAGAATGGTCTCTAGGCCACTTCCTAATATTGTTCCCCTCTGAAACCTCTTGAGCTGGATCAGCATAGTCCAAATTGCCCTAAGCACTACTTTCTTCTAGTCTCCTAGGATGGCCTACTAAGTCCCACTTGAAGTATTCAACTATTTTTCTTGTCCAAAGTCCACATTCTACCAACAAGCAGCATGGTCAAGCCTGTTACAGCAATACCTTAACCCCTGGTACCAGCTTCGGTCTTAGTTAGGGTAACTATTGTGATAAATACTTTTTCCAAGAGGAAAGAGTTTTTTTGGTTTATATTTGCTCTTCACTGTTTACCACTGAAGGAAGTCAGAACAGGAACTCAAGCAGGGCAGGAACCTGGAGGCAGAAACTGACGCAGAGACCATGGAGAAATGATGCTTATTGGCTTGTTCCCCATGGCTTACTCGGCCTGCTTTCTTATAGAATCCAAGACCACCAGACCAGGGGTGCCCCCACCCACAAGGGGCTGGGCCCTCCCACATCAATCACTAATTAAGAAAATTCCCTACAGGCTTGTCTGCTTACAGCTCAATGTTCTGGAGGCATTTTCTCAATTAAGGATCCCTCCTCTCAGATGACTTTAGTGTATGTCAAGTTGACATAAAACTAGCCATCACACCCCTAACCCATAGTTTTGTTTTCTATGGTTTAGAGTACCCGCAGTAACCACAGTCCAAAATCATTATGTGGTAAATTTCCAAAATCATGTAATTCCTCAGTAGCCTAATGGATCATGCCTTTGTCCAGCTGCCTGCTAGCCACTCAGTAACTGTCTCCATTAGGTCCATTATTATGTATAGTAGTGCTTATAGTCAAGGCATAGCCCTTATTTTATTTAAGAATATATCTAAAGCACAATATGCAACAAAGGAGGTACCAGAGGTCAAATATGATAGGACAGATTAATTCACTATGTGCTAATTCTACAGGAGAGTAGGATCACATATGTATCTAGGATTAAGGTCTTGTGGTGTAGGCATTCACTGAGAGTCTTGGAGAGCTGGGGAAGATGGGTGCTATAGTTATTTCTTTAAATAATTTTTTGGAGGCTAGAATGAAGGTTCTGCAGTTAAGAGTGTTTACTGCTCTTGAAGAGGACCTGAGTTCAGTTCCTAGAGCCCAAGTCAGGTACCTGTAACTCTAGATCCAAGGGATCCTACACCTCTGGCCCCCATGGGTACCCTAACATGTGCATCTGGGTATCCTCACACACATGTGCATACCCACACACAGACATATGCACACAGCTAAGCATAATAAAAATGTTTAATATTTGTTTTAAAATTTGTCCGTTATCAATCTTATAAAAGCAATCCCCCTTCCTTTAGACACTTTAACCTTCTTTGCATGGTTATAATCACTGGAGCATATTAAATGGCAGTAGCCAGACTGGCCATCCTGTCCTTATTCTGTCTTTACAAGAAGGCATAAACATTTTCCTGGTCAGTATAATGCTTATACTTTTAGTAGCTGCACTTTATATAATTGTAGATCACATAGTTTTATATTATGATAAATGGGTGTCAAATCCTGCATCTTCTCTACACAACATAACATCTCTTCATACAACTATTACAACTTGCCGATTTCTACAGAATTTCTGTTGAACTCATGATTTCATTAAGTGTTTGTGGAGAACCAATACTTTAACAATTTTGAATCTTCTATTTAACTTTGTATTTCTTTAACTACTTTCCTCAATGTTATATAACATATGCATTTGCTAAAATGTACCAAATGTTCTAGTGAAAATCAGTTATTTTATTATTTGTAAGTTATATCTCTAGTTAAATAATGGGAAAAAATACTACCATTTCTATATTTGGCCAGGAAATGAGGCCTAAAAGAGAATGATTAGTCCAAACCCAGTAAATATTTTTTGTTTTGTTTTAAGTATCTAAGGTAAGCTAAAATAATAAGGTAAGTAACCCTAGTTCAACAAGCGGGAGCATCTTTTAATATAAGCACCATTGCCTCTTAATTATTTGGGAATATGAAACATGCTGATATAATAATCAAAATGTAAGATGATCATCAGATATTTGAAAACTACACACATGGATGGAATGTCTTAGTTTGCTTTCTGCTGCTGTGATAAAACACCATGACCAAAAGCAACTTGGGGAGGAAAGGGTTTATTTATCTCTCGCGTTTGGATCACTGTCCATCATAAAGAGAACTCAGAACAGAATCTCGAGGCAGGAACTGAAGCACAGGCCACAGAGTAATGCTGCTTATTGGTTTGCTTCCCATTGCTTGCTCAGTTGGAGCCGCGGCAGGAGAAGGAAGATGTAAGGTACCGGTAAGCCACGAGCCACGTGGCAAAGTAAAGATTAATAAAAATGGGCTAAATATAAGAATAAGAGCTAGACAATGATAGGCCTGAGCTAATGGCCAAGCAGTTTAAATAATGTAAGCGTCTGTATGTTTATTTTATAAGTGGGCTCGGAGACTGGCGGGACTTGGGAGCTCAGAGACTGGCGGGTGGCAAAGATTTGTCCTGACTGTGGGCCCGGCAGGAAAACTCTAGCTACACTTCCATATACACCTGCCAAGGGTAGCATCACCCACAGGAAGCTGGACCTTCCTATATCAATCATTAATCAAGAAAACACATCCACAGACTTGCCTACAGGTCAATTTGATGGAAGCAGTTTCTCACCTGGGGTTCCTCTTCCTCTCTGTGGTGGTTTCAATAGAAATGCCCTCAATGGGCTCATATATTTGAATGCTTGGTCACTACTGAGTGGCACTATTTGAAAGGATTAGGAAGTGTGGCCTTGTTGGAGGAAGTGTGTCACTGGGGACGGGCTTTGGGTTTTCAAATGCTCAAGCCAGGCCCACAGTCTCTCTCTGCCTAACGCCTGCAAATCCAGATGTAGAATTCTCAGCTCCTTCTCTAGCACCACGTCTGCCCACATGCTGCCATGCTTTCTGTAATGATGATAATGGAATAAACCTCTGAAACTGTAAGCCAACCCCTAGCAATGTTTTCCTTTATAAGAGTTTCCATGATCATGAATAATAAGATCCCATATGACTGTATCATGTGTCCAGTTAATGAAAAACACTAACCAGCATATGAACAATACCAGGAACTCTCAGAAGACAAAAAGTCACTTTTCAAATTCTTCCCTTTACTGTAATTTCTGAAATGTTTTCATAAATATATTAATTAACACAATACAGACATGTGTACAAATGATAACCTACTCATAAAATACTTTAGGTAGTACATCAATATTATAAGACTATATTTGGGAACTAACTTAAATCAAACAATTTGAAAGCTGAACTGTGATCTGTGTGTTAACTGCATCTTTCTGAATATTATTAAGTGGAGCTCACACTGTTTCTTGACTAAAAGAAAACCAACAGAGAAGTTAACATCATTTACTTCTATCATAAAGCCCATGTGGTACCTGAAGTTATGAAGCAGGAAGTAGAAATATGTATATCACATCTAAAATACCCAGTTCTGACTATACCTTCTGTGTTGAGCAGATTCATTCATTATTGATGCAAAACTGCTGCAGCAATTCATGGTTTATATGAGATGAATGTAATGTATTTGAAGAACTTATATTTTCTTTCGAGATATTTTAAACATGATCCATCTGCCATTTCTACCATACTTTTGATATGAGCCAATTAATCTCAGAACAACATGAAGATCATTGATACTGCTTTTTCACATCACTTTGCTTTGCTGACCTGAATGACATGGAGAAGGTAAGTATAGCACATGACTTTTCTTCATTAGATCCAATGCTGTTTGGAACCAGCTTATTCATCAGTCGTTTTCAGTCATCTACCCACAGTTTGGCACTGTTGTTGTCCATTCATTTGTTCATTTTCTGAGTTTTGCAGACCTCTTGGAGCTGAGCAAAGCTAATTTTCTAATCTGTTTATGGAAATTGTTGATCAAAAGCCCATACAAGAGGTTTACAACTGGTCAAAATGTAGAGGACCATGAGCATCCAGCCTCAAATGATACATTTCCAATGTAACCCCTACATCTAAAGATCAGGAAATATCACAGAAGTAGGGGCAGAGAGACTGTAAGAACCCAATGACCAGGATGTCTGCTGCTAGACAGTGTCTTGCAGACATGACAGGAGAGCTGCCACCCATGAAATCTCAGCAATATAGTCACCTAAATAATACCTGCACAATGACACCATCAGTTGAAATGCCAATATGAATGGGAGCAATCTCACAAGGTCCTCCCCCTAGATGAAGAACTACAGGCAGTCAGCAGCTGCAGAGAGAGGGAGGATCCTTTTTTTCCAGGGACAAGTCCCTGATAGATTGTTCAATTCCATATGGTCAACTCTAAACACATATTCATATGATTAACAATAGATAGATTCAACAATGTGTGTGTTTGTGTTTGTGTGTGTGTTTCTGTGTGTGTGTGTGTGTGTAAAAAAAATAATAATTAAAGAATGTAGCTGGAAGCTTTCTCCAGTCTCACCCGGCCCCAAGGTCCTACAGCTGCTTATAAAATAATCATTCAGAGGCTTAATACTCGTTACCAATTGCATGGCCTATGGCAGGCTTCTTATAACTTGACCCATTTCTATTAATCTATAAGTTGCCACACGGCCGTGGCATTGCTGGTATTTTCACATCTTGCTTTCCTGGCGGTGCTAGCATCTCTCTCCCCTCTGCCTTTCTTCTTCCTGTTTCTTTCTTCAATTTCCCACCTAGCTATAACCTGACTTGCCATAGGCCAAACCTCTTTATTTATCAACCAATCAGAGCAACACATATTCACAGCACACAGAAAGACATCCCACAGCAAAAGAAGGTCATGAATTTGGGAAGGAATTGGGGGCAGGACATGGGGAGAATTGGAGTGGGAAGAAGGAGGGGGAAGAAATGCTGTAAATACAATACTAATGTATGAAATTCTTAGAACATATTTTTAATTATTTTTTAAATAAAAAAAACTATAGAAGAAAAACAAAGCAAATAACTTCTCAAAAGTTCAGACAAAACAAAGTTTCAAAAGAAGTCTTTAAGGTTTTGTTGTGATTGTTGTTGTTTTAATGTAAAACACTTCCTGCCAACAACAACATTTTTCCCATGGTGGTAACACAGGCAGCTTTCCCCAGAATTGTTCTTAACGTCATTTTCAGTTTTCTGAGTGTAATCCCATTGTTCTATAGATTGGCAAAAGCTCACTTGAAACACACAGTCCTTGAGGCTATAAGATATGGTGTTGTCTGTGTGACTAGGGTCTTGCTGACATTGTGAGTGCTGTTGGGCTTCACACCATTCAGATTTTCCTTAGAAAACAAATTCATTGCTTTGGTCTGGACTTTCCCTTTGCAGTCTTTTCCTGGGTTAATTTTTTTTCCTTTCTACTGCCCCAGTACTGATCAGAGACACAAAGGTAGAAAATGTATTTTAAAATAATCCCATAGATCCCAGCCACCGTACAAACTGTATTTGAAGAAATAGAATGTCTTTGAAGAAAATAACATTTAAAATCCACTCTTGAAACCGTGGCATAGGACTTACGTTAAAATAGGATTTTTTTTTTCTAAATCTCTCTTTAAGACGTTATCCTTTCAAATTTGATTTATGTAGCTGCTGGTTGAAGAAGCTCTTTTTAAATAATTGCCAAGAGAACAAAATAGGAATCAAAGTGTCAAATTCCCTAACATTATTTTGTAGGTAGCCTTAAATACTTCTTTAATACCTGCGAGAAATCAAATATTGGTAATCTGCCTCTGTCCATTTCTCTCTTCTCAGATAGCTAATGGCATGCATTATACTTGCCTGGCTCTGTGTACCTTTCATTTCATGCAAAGCCTTTAATCCTTCTCTTTTTAGATAAAATGCCATAACCACAGTGTAGTAGGTTAAGATTGATTGACAAGTGCATATAATTATAGCTTCAATGGTGGAGTATGTTTTACAGTTGAAAAAAAAACTGCACAACCTTGAAAATAAAGAAGTTGTGCCCTTTCTCCGGGATGAAAGAGTCATATCAAATTGATTCATTTCTTTGCTGGAATGAAAGGAAAGATTTCCGGTAACAAAGAACACCACCCAAAAGGCCGCTGGAGGTCGTCTGTCCTCGCTTGACAGGGCTCTGCCAATAACGGAATCAAAGGAGATCAAAGGAGGCCCTTCTGGAGTTTGCCTCCTTTGACTCTGCTTCCTACTCAGAGTTCATGCACAGTTGGGAGCAGACAGAGATAATAGCTGAGAAATATAAACCTATGAGACATACAAATGTGTGGTGCGGGTGAATAAAAAGCAAGAGCACCGTAAGATGAAGCGAGCATCCTCTACCACACCCAGCCTTAGGTTTTGGCGAAGTCTACCACAACTCATGTTATGTTTCTCTAGCATTAGTATTTGTTTCAGTCTGTGAAGAACCAAATATCACAGAGGTTGGATTTTGTGTAAAACTGGAAAGTCAACATACCATCTGGGGACCTGGCTCAGGCAGTAAGTGTGGAAAGAGTGGTTCCACCAATGTCATGTGAGGAAAGTATGTGTGGGTAGATACTCTGCATGCAAGCATGTCTTCCTTCATTGATTGAGGCATTTGAACACTTACTGTGGGCTGGGTATCATTCTAGGTTTTGGGGGAAGTATCAGTGAATAACCAATCACTAGCCTTGTAGAATTAATATATGAGTGATAGGGGTATTGTGATGGTTACTTTTTTGGTTTGTTTGTTGTTGTTGTTTTTAACAGCTTGACACAAACAAAAATTCCATCTGGGAAGAGGGCACATTACTCATAAAAGTATTTCCATTGGATTGGCCTGTAGGCAAAGCCTGTGGGTCATTTCTCGATTAATGATGCATGTGGGAGGACTTAGCCCACTGTGGGTACTGCCACTCCTCAGTAGGTGGTTCTGGAGTATATAAGAAAACAGGTTCAGCAAGTCACAGGGAGTAAGGCTTTAAGCAATCTTCCTCTATGGCTGCTGCAGCAGTTACCGCCTTGAGTTCCTACCCTGACTTCTCTTTTAAGATGGACTCTAAGATGTAACATGAACTGAATCCTTTCCTCATCAACTTGCTTTTGGCCATGGTTTTTGTCACAGCAATAGAAAGCAAACTATAACAGGTATCTAATATGCCAATAAAGGCAAATTGTGTTCATTAGTGCTGAGTGTTTTGTTATAGACCACTATACAGGAAAGAGGATAGATGCTCCACAAAGAGGGTGCTGTACCAAATAAGGTGGTCATGGAAGAACCCTATAAAAAGATGAATTGAGAGCAGATACCCACAGGCAGGTGTAATGTGGCTTTTCCAGAATAAAATGTTGAAATCGGAGGGCATTTAAAGTCTCCAGAGTGTGGCCATGTTTGATATGTTCTAAGCAGCAAAATGGGACAATTGAATAGAATGGTACACAATGAAATCCCTTAGGGAAGGAGGACAGTGAGGAGGATCCCAGCTAAGGAATGTGTAGGAGAACAGTGTCATGGAGAGAAAGCTTCTGACTGTGATTGACATTAAACGGGATGCAGGGCAGGGCAGACTATTTCCAGATGGTCTCTAGGGAAACTAAAGTAGAGTCTGGCCACATGGATGGAGGGTAGGTAAGAGTGTAAGGACCACCATAGTTCTGAGGCATCATATTCTTCTCATGGCAAAGGAGAATGTAACAAGCCTTTCTCTGTCCCACCAGCCAATTCCCAAATAATGA
Source organism: Peromyscus nudipes (assembly GCA_902168325.1). Lineage (NCBI taxonomy): Eukaryota > Metazoa > Chordata > Mammalia > Rodentia > Cricetidae > Peromyscus > Peromyscus nudipes. Next base: position 29,649 of record CABHPH010161638.1, on the reverse strand, counting down.
CATAGAGACTTGTTAATTATGAAACTCAGCCTTAGCTTAGGCTTATTTCTAACTAGCTCTTATAACTTAAATTAACTCCTTTTCTATTAATCTGTGTTCTGCCATATGGCCCGTGGCTTTTACCTCTCCTGAATGCCCTGCTTCCTCTGTATCCAGCTGGTGACTCCTCTATGCCTAGATTCATCTCCTCTATGTCCCACCTAACCTCTTCCTGCCTAGCTATTAACCTTTCCACTCTTTAGTAAACCAATCAGAAAGCACCTTGGCAAAGACACATCTTCACAGTGCACAAAAAGATTATTCTACAGCATTTCCCCCTTTTTGTCTAAATAAAAAAGAAATGTTTTAACTCTAACACAGTAAAACTATAAGCAATAATAACAATTATCAGGTATTCCCTAAATAAAAAGGGAAGGTTTTAACTCTAACAGTAAAACTATATACAATAAAAACAATTATCAAGTAAGGATTGCATTTATAATATGTGGTCCATTTGTATTTGTCAAATTCAGAGAAAGTACTATATTATCTATCCTATCTCAGTCGAAAGTTTTATACCTAAGCCACTTTCTGTCATAACTTGTATTGCCATCCTATGTGGCAGCACGTAGATGAATAGAAATGGGTTAATTTAATTGATGAGAGCTAGTTAGAAACAAGCCTAAGCTAAGGCTGAGTTTTCATAATTGATAATAAGTCTCTGTGTCATGACTTGGGAGTTGGTGGTCCAAGAAAGCCTAGTTACAGAGAACATGCAAGAGGATTCTTGGCTGGCTAGGTTAAGGATGTCTTAAAACAAGGACAAAGATGTTTCTGCTTACATTCATCTCACATGCAGTTCAGAGCCTTACATGCATGCCCATGATGAATGTCTGATAAACCAGGAAGAGTTAAGTAGGATAGCCAAGATGACAGGAGATAAAATTGCAGACTCTGAGGATGTCAAGAAAAGAGTCCCTAATGCTAAGGTTTTTAAAAAGGCACAGAGGACTTTTTCTGCCCCTCAGTGAGTTCTCTGGGACGTGAAAAAGCTGCCTTGTGTCAAAGCACCACCAATGTTGGCAGCTTACAATACTCTCATTGAAAGAGAATAATTCTCTTTGTCTTCAGAAAAAAAAATTCTGCCTCTTTAGTCTTTTCCTCAAAGGCATAACAAATGAGATGCCTATTAAATTGATTCTGTTCTTGAAATACGGAGCCAGAGACAGCAAGATCCACTATGCCTTTCCTCATCATTATGTTACTCTAAGCTGTCTCTTCAATGTAAACATCCAGTGTTTTCCCAGAACATACCTCCAACCCCCAACTTCTCCCTTTCCCCCTTCCCTCCTGTTACTTACTCTTCTATCTTCATGCCATCCTTACAGATATGATACTATGTATTTATTACACACAAATGAGAGCAACATAGAACATTTGTCTTTCTGATGCTTATTTCATTTAATATGATTGTCTACAGTTATATACATTTGCTTGCACTCAACATAACTACATTCTTTATGAAAGAAATTTTTGGTAGTGCAGGCAACCCATGTTTTCCATATTTCCATATAGTTCTACAGTCTAAAGGGCACCTAAGTTGGTCCCCTAATGTAGCTATTGTGAGCAGTGTTGGAATAAACATGAATGTGAAAATATGCTGTTGATGCTGTCATGTGTACAAGGAATTGATTGACAGCAAAGAAACGAATATTCAGAGATCTGGTTTTACTCAGACCCATGTGTTCCATTTAAATTAAGAGTAATAAAGCTTATACATCACCTAATCATAGGATAATTGTCAGTGCATAAAACAGGACTCTCCTTCACAGAGAAAGAAGAGATAGTTTATTGTGGGACCATATTGAGTGACCATGGCCTAAGAATACAGATTTAGATTACGCCAAATCCCATGTTCCAATATAGAAACAGTTTAACCGAGTGTTACAATTTTACAGAACAAAGAAAGTCATAACTCGAGGCAAGTTTAAAATACATTGGTAGGTGCATCAGAGAAGTGGTTTCAGCAAGCTGGGGGAAATTTCTCTGTAGGCCTCAGATGCTATCTGGTGACATTCTCTGGTGTTTAGGTTGGTAGAAGCTAGTGGTCTTCGGAGATTCCAGAAGGCTTTTATCAACTAGTCACAGGATGTTAGTTCCAACACAGAGGTGGGTAAAGCTAACCCGAGCTAAGGTAATTAACCTCTGGACCTACAACAGCCCTACTTCTCCACACCACTGAAGTTTTAATGAGTTAACCAGTCATTGCAGACTCAGGTTCTTTCCGAGAATTTTCATTCACATGAATGTGAAAGTGTACTATTGTTATTGCCACGTGTACTAGGACTTGACAGTAAAAACAGGTAGTTTGACTCAGACTCACGCAAGCCACTTAAATGAAGGATGATAAAGCTTGTGCATCCTCTAAGCAATAGGTAATACATTATAGAAAAGAGACTAAGCAGTTGGGGTTAGGCTTCTATTGGTGCTGTACTGTGAGAAAGTGAATGCCTGAAGAGCTAATAGTAGTCCAAACACTTTGCTCAGGCTTTCTGGTGCAGACTCATCTTGGTGTTGACTTTCTGCCATTGTTGTGGTGTGAAATTCCCCAGTGAGAAGATTTACAATACCTTTTCAAGAGCTTCTACTTTAGTCAGAGGGGTGTTGCTTCAGCTGTACCTGGTTCTCCAGTGGCTTCAGTTCAAAATACCTACCAAATATGTCAAAGCAGAGTGTCAGGGGTGTCACTGTTCGGTCCTCTTACTCCAAATGACTTTGCTTTTGACTTTTTAAATAATGAATAATGGAATCTTCCTGAAACATAGTGGTCCTAGGCTACTCTAGAGCTCTCTGTAGACTGAGTTAGATTTACCTGCTATAAGACTGTGGTGGTTTGAATAAAAATGGCCCCTGAAGATTCGTAGGGAGAGGCATTATTAGAGGTGTGGCCTTGTTGGAGTAGGTGTGGCCTTGTTGGAGGAAGTGTGTCACCAGGGGTGGACTTTGAAGTTTCAGGAGCTCAAGCCAGGCCCAGTGTCACTCTCTCTTTCCACTGCCTGCAGGTCCAGATGTAGAGCTCTCAGCTCCTTCTCCAGTACCATGTCTGCCTGCATGCCACAGTGCTTCTTGCCATGATGATAATGGACTAAACCTCTGAATCTGTAAGCCAGTCCCCTCAACTAGATATTTTATTTTATAAGAGTTGCCATGGTCATGGTGTCTCTTCACAGTAATAGAACGTTGACTAAGTCAAAGACTATACTTCCGCCTCTCTGTGAGCTACCACCTAGTGGTGGGCCCAGTCCTTGTTTTACTTTTTATAGTGACCCAAGATCTCACTAAGCTGCCCAGGAAGGCCTTGAATTTGCCATCCTCCTACCTCAGCCTCCTGAGGAGCTGAACTTATAGTTTGTACCATGAGGCCTGGCTGGTTTAGTGTTTTCTGGGACCCTCAGAACTTAAGGCCTGCCTCTGGCCTGGCTGTTTAAGCTAAAAGTAGACCACACTCAAGTCTATTTCTTGTCCTAAAGGATGTCCTCATTGGGAATGGCCTCCTGTGTCTCACACATTTGGTGAGTGTTTTTTTTTTTTTTTGGAATATTCTCACCAGAAGTGTTTTTGTACACAGCCTCCAACTGAGCCTATGATAGGATCAGTTGACCTGACTGACCATAACCAGTCAACCTCAATATAATCAATACCTTTTGTGAGAGTGACCAAATGCATTGTTCAACAGGTGTCTATGTTTCAGTATCACCAAATACGGTAAAATATTTGCATATAGATACACGTCCATATATGATATCTTATAAAATTATATACATATATGTTAGTTCATTTAATGACACATTTTACAGTTGAAATCCAAATGATTTGGCCTATTTTCACTGAAGTTTCCTCAGAAAACATATCTACACCCTAAACTTATACTGGAATCTGAAGTAAATATCTTTATAAGCTATAAAGTAGTAAATGTACAGTTAAGTAGATAACCAATAATGCATATTAATCAAAGTTTAGTGACAATTTAGGCAATTTTGATCTTTTATGATATTCCTAAACCTCAAATAAGTGTTTTAAATAATTAATTTTTACTTTAATTAATGCACATAACTCTTTTAATAGATTTAATTTAAATGCCTATTTAAGATTTAATTTAAAGTGCCACTCTCTAATACATACAGCCTGACCATACAAATGTTCTTAATGCCAGAGATGATTTACACTCTAAAATCCTCAGGGGAAAAAATAGATAAAAAGCAAAATGGATCAGCACATCTTGAGTTGCTAAACCATTATTTACTGACTAGGTTAAGTACACGAGAGGGATATTGTCAAAACGCTCACCGCTGCAATAAAATTAAATCACGTCAGCATTTTTCACAGCCAACCAAAGAAATATGGAATACATAGAGACCTGTACTTCCTTTTAAAGGAAAAAAAATCATCTACTCAGCTCAATAGCCTACCTTTATCTGATGATTAAATCCTAAGGATGTGAGATCCCAAGCTTCCATAAAAATATAAAGTGTATCCATATACTGGATTTTATTAATCTCTTGATTTTGATTGCCTTGGTTTTATTCTTGGAATAAACCAGGAAGTCTCTTTGTGCTTACATTCTAAGGCATAATTACTATGATTTAAAAGTTGCAGTAACTTACGAGCTGTAAAACTAGTAAATTATATCCAGCCTGTAAGTAGAACTAATTATAAAGCTGTTGCTTGATTAAGGTGTTTATACTAAAGAGTATTAAAGGGATTAGTCCAAAGCTTTACATCCTGCAGCACAGAATTAATATGCGGGATTTAAACACTCAAATTAATTCAGGTACAGCAAACAATTATATGAAATAGGAACACTCGACCCAGCTAATGACCACACTGGTCCACCAAGCTAATTTATAATCGTGTACTTATTGACCTCTCTGTGTGTTCACAAAGGACTGTTCCCTAGCTAACTCCTGCCTGCAAGCCACTGTCACTGCTCTGTGTTGCTGTTAGAGCCAGACACGAAGCACACACCCTCTGCTTCCACCACACCGCTGCCTGCTTTGTCAGCGAAGCACCTTATCTCGCCAGTAGTTACCCAGGAATAATAAACAGCATCATCATCAGGAAAATGCACTTACTAAGAACTTTCCATGAGCATCCCTAGTTTCTTCAACAAACAGTCTCATTACACTCTAAACTTGACCTTCCGGCAGCTTATCGGCTAATTGGGATAAATAAATTAGAAGCAGAAAGACTAGGTTAAAATAATAGCCAGGCAAGTGTAAAAGGCTTAAGTCTCCTCTGTCTAAAGGGGGCTCGTGCCACACTGCAGCCCACTGCCTAGCCCTTTTCCAAAGTTCAGTGATAGAAACTCAGTTCAGAGCCCCCAGCAATCCATGCATTCATGATCTTCCCCCAGCAACCATAAAGCTTGTATCTTGTCCAGTGTAGAACATTTGGAAAAGGAAATTAATAATGTGCCCTTGTTTCTACAAACATGCAGCTTAATAGAAAGGAAAGGCAAGCACACTCTTAATGATACACAGATTTGAGGGAGTATGGGCAGATAGGGGTGTGAAGATTAGGTGGGACAGATGTAGGATGACCCTATAGGTAATGTGGATACAATGCAGGAAGTGTTAGACCCAAAGGTAGGGTCAGACTTCAGATTTAATTGTCTTACTATATCTTTAAATGTAGACAATTGCTTCAAGGTACCTAAGACTCATTGCTTAAAAATTTTGTATTTTATACAGATCTAACAATTCTCCCCTCCTTCCTTCTTTCCTTCTTTCCTTCTTTTCTTCCTTCCTTCCTTCTTTCTTTTCTTCCTTCTTTCCTTTCTTCCTTCCTTCCTTCCTTCTTTCCTTCCTTCCTTCCTTCCTTTCTTTTTCTTTAGTTTATACGACACAAGGTGTCTCTGTGTAGCCTTGGCTGTCCTGGAACTTGGTTTGTAGACCAGGTTGGCCTCAAACTCAGAGAACCGCCTGCCTCTGCCTCTTGAGTTCTGGACTTAAAGGTATGCACCACCAAGACTGTCTCAAGATCTAACAATTTTCAGTTTATAATCACTGGGTATCCTATGAAATATATGAATGGTAATGTGATTCCCTTCCTCCTGCTTTATGTATCCCAGGCTGGCCTTGAACTCTTATTCTCCCATCTCAGCCTTCTGAGTGCTGGGATAGGCATGTACTACCATGTACAACTTTATTTTCTTATCTTAAGAATTCATTCATTCAGTACTTCCCTTCATTTATAGTATCTTTGGCAATATAGTCTTCTGTTTGGGGAGATAATAAAGCAGCAAGCAGGAAGAAAACATTTCTCTTCTCCAAATGGTGATGTTATAATAATTACCTTTATCCAAAGGAAGCTTGGGGTTTTTAAAAGTATTTTCATGAGCACTAGAAAGTTCTACATGATGGACCATCTAAAAATAGCAGCCCAGGGGTGTTGAGAATGTAGTCCTAAAGGGAAGGATGCTCAGTCCAGGCTCTAGCTCCCAGCCTTGGATGTGGTTCTCAGCTAATATGTGGTGGCTGAAATACTGAAAACGTGGTAATATTTCCAGACCAGAAAACGGACTCCAGCTCGGCCAGAGAGAGTTCCAGCCACCAGGGTCAAACGAAGGCAAACCAGAAATGACATAAATGAGGCTGATGTGTCAGGACCTTTGCCTTACCAAAGACTCTCTAAGAAGTTAAGACATCTGTCTCTCTTCATTCCTCGTTCCCTGACATATTCCCTCTGCAGCCTTTGGAAACATTGGAATCTAAGAGAGACTGAATATACCTACATCTGATTTATCCCCCATTAGGACTAAAAGTACTGATATTAATGCCCAAAACCATATTTCATATGTAGGAACTGTCCAACAATCATTTTTAACTGAGTAGATAAATTTGTAGTGGATCATTTCTTCAGAGATGGTTATCTTCAGGGATGACCAGAACTGAGAGACATCTGGCATCTACTGTAATGGAGAAAGGTCCTCCAAGCCAGCCCTCCAGCAAGCAGGCCATGTCAAAGTTACACAGAAACTGAGCTGTATGGTCAACATCCAGGCCCTGTGCAGAAACCCTGTTTCAGAATGATATGGAAACAAGAATTCGAATGTTTGATAAGCTGAGAGTTTTTAAGAAGCAGGAAAAGAGAATCATGGATCCATACTGTCAGTAAAGGAAGAGGGAGGAGCTCCTATGATCTGAAAACAGTATGCTTCACAGAGGAGACATTGGAGTCCTAAAAGCTGGCACCAGGTCTTTGGTATAGTCAATTACTAAATAATTATGTATTTCTAATGGAAACTCCAAATAATCAGTTGAAGGAAAAGCAGATGCAACTTCAGGCTATGGTTGAGTAGAGGAAACTCTGAAATGGGGACTCAGACCTCAGAGAAAATCCGTACAGGTATTAGGGTATTCAACAAGCAGCACAGGGAACAGGGAGAGGCAAGTGGAAAGGGCAGCAGAGAAAACTGGTGTCTGAAGAAGTCCAATGTCTACATGTAAGAAGCTTGGAAGTATAAATATTCACATAGAAACTGCATGGGCCCTTGTTGTCTATGACTCTCTAGGTCAGAGAAGACAGTTGGACATATCAGATCTCAAGCTGCTTTTCAGGAATAGAGTCTGTGTGTGTGTGTGTGTGTGTGTGTGTGTGTGTACCATCAGCAGCCAATACACACAGCACCTGGAGCCTGTGAACCAGTAAAGGCACCAAGAGTGACTCCTTCAAAGGCAGATAAGTCAACCTAAGTCCTAATTCAGAAGGCCTGATAGAAAAAGAAATGAAAGTAGACCTAAGAGAGAAACAAGTACCACGTTACTAGAGTAAAACTAGAAAAGATTAAGACTTGCCTCAACTACATTTCTCAAGTTTCCAGCAAGCACATGGGCTTGCTGTCCATCTGGCTCTAATCTCTCTATCCTTAACCCTCTCAAAAACTTAACAAAGGTGATAGCATGGTTTTCACTTTACAGGTGACCCCTGCCATCTCTGACAGATAAAGTACGTATTTCTTAAACGGTAGATGAAAAGATCAAATTTGACTCTAAATTCCATTCCCTGAAACATTAGGCCATTCTAAGACTGTTTTTATGGACATCGATGCTATTTAATATTGATGTTATTCTATTATTCCATATTCTCCACATGAATATAAAATACTCTCTTTTTAAATGTATTTATTTGTGTTTAAAAACTATAGAGAAGGAAGTCACAAAGCAATCCAAAATGTAATTTAATTTTCTGTCGTGTCTGGCGAATCCACACAGTTCAGGATGTGTTACAATACTGAAAACATAGCTGTTCCCTGGAGATGTGAGAGCTGCCAAACTATCAATTGGATAAGACACTATTAGCCTTTTCCCCAAACTGTGAACTCTGAACTCTAAAGACTTTCTATATAACTAAAAAGAGCAATTCTTATGTCAAATATTTTGGGGAAAATGGCCTATTACCTCTCGTATTAATGGCTGCAGAAAAGGCTTTCAACAACCCCATTCAACTCTCCAACTTTTTCGAGAGTGATTTACTAACACATAGTTTTTGAAAATTTTATGAAGCATTTACTAGTGTTTCATGAGATGTTCGTGGTTCCTGAAATGTCGTTTAAGAAGCACTGGAGTGGTATAGACACATGGATTTGAGAGTGTTACAACAAAGAAATTACGGTAAATACATACAAGAAGACCAGGGTCTGAAAGTGATAGAAAGAGCAGAGTTGTGGCAGCAACCTCTGTCCATTCTCATGAAGACACTGGACAGACAGAGGGACAATGGAAGTAGATGGGAAACTCAGTCCTACACCCAGCTCCATGGCTACAGTCGAGGCAGAAACCTTGCCTAATACGCTGTTCACACAGTAGACATACATCACGTGTTTATTTAGCAAATGATTCAAAGTAGAAAACAAAGGCAAGAAAGTAGATCTCAGTTATGGAAAGATAGAGAGCAGAAATACATTTAAGACCTTTGGTTTATAGAAGATTAAATTCAGCACAGGGAAGAAACCGCTAAGCAAACTCTAGCTCTGCCATTCCCAGGAATGTCACACGCTGGCCTACTTGTTTCTTCTTATGTGTGTCATGTGATATGTCCTCACCCCTCTTCCAGGGGATCCCAGCAAACTCTTACTCAAAAGGGATCCGAAAATAAACAAGTGGCTCCTAAAACAAATAGACATTCTTGGCATTTCTAGAAAATGATTTTTTCTCCTACTGATGTTTCCTTACATTAATGAACATAACGATAATTTTCAGTGGCTAATGAAATTCACCCCACACTTACCATCCCAGTTCAATCAGGCTGTACTTTAAAGGTGAAAATTTAGTTGATGGATGTTCTCTTTTCCCCTGTGGAGGGGGTTCTCTGAGCATTTGTGTCTCAGTTAGTTGGTATGTTTTAGGATAAAAGCTCTTATCTGTCCAGAAAATGCTCTGTTAATCTGGCTAAATCAGACAGACCCTAACTAAAGAGCCAATGTACTTGTGATAAGAAGGATCATAAATCAAAGAGCAACATGTCTATGTGAATGTTAATGAACTTGAAGGTGAACATGCAAGACAGAGCTTTTGGAAGAAGATAAACTAAGTCACCAAGTGTGGTAGTTTGAATTTAATTGGCCCCCATAATATCATAAGGAGTGGCACTATTAGGAAGTGTGGCTTTGTTGGAGTGGGTATGGCCTTATTGGAGGAAGTGTGTCACTGTGAGGATGGGCTTTGAGGTTTCCTATGTTCAGGATACCACCCAGTGTCTCAGTTGACTTCCTTTTGCCTGCAAGATGTAGCACTCAGCTCCAGCATCACATCTGACTGCGTGTCGCCATGCTGTCCACCCTGATGATTATGGACTGAACCTCTGAAACTATAAGTGAGCCACCCCAATTAAATGTTTTCTTTCTAAGAGTTGCCATGATGGTGTCTCTTCTCAGCACCAAAAACCCTAACCAAGACACCAAGTGTAGGGACATTTGTATTTGAACCAGCGAAATACATCCTGCAGTTCAGAAATATGATCAATGACTCTGGGTTATACAGCTACATTGGAAGAAATACACCCATTCTGATATAGGTCTAGAAGCAAAATTTAGTAATTACAGTACAAAAAAAGTCAGGCTATTTTTTTTCCAAATAAGGATTCAAACAAGAACTCTGTATAACACATAGCCAGTGAGGTTGCTTTAGAAAGGATAGTCTATTTATGTATATATGTGTTTGTGTGTGTATGGGGATGATGCCCATGGAAGCCAGAGGTGGGCATTGGGTTCCTTGTAGCTGGAGTTATGGGCATTGGTGAGCTTCCCAATGTGGGTGCTGAGATCTGAACTCTGGTTCTCTGATAGCGCAATAAATGATCTTACCCCTGAGCCACCTCTCCAACCCCAGGGGTGATTTTGGTTTATTCCTTTCTTTTTTTTTTTTTCTTTTTGTTCCCAATAGCAAACCTTTCCCCACCTTGAGTCCTAACTGTACCCTCATGCTGACTGGCACATGGTATTGTATATAAGGGAATGTTGGGGTGCTAGGCAATAGAGATCTGGATTTGAATCAACGTCTATGACCTCTGTCCAAGTGATTAGAAACAGCCATGAAAGGACCAGAGGAGAAGCTCAGTTGATGGAGCACTTGCTTAGCATGCACTATGTTCCTGGCTCTGGTGCCTCGCTCCATGGAAAGCCTGAGCGCATGTGCACATCTCTAATCATAGACCGGGAGGTTATAGCCCATGACGTGTTGTACTCTAAGCAAAGCAGTTCATGTGTTCTCCTTTTTGTGTGGTCATGTTAGGCACCGCTTTTGATAGATTTTGGAATGTCCACTTCTTTCACCTGTACTCTATATTCTTTTTGTCCCTTCACTTAGGTAGGATGCATGATGCAATGGAATTAAAAGTTTGTTTTATATTAACTTTAATCTGTGTGCACGTGCATACACACGTGTGTGCACATACGGATAGATATATAATTGGTAAGCTTGTAAAATGTGACATAGTTGAGTCATAGTCAGTCAAAACATCCAAAATGAGATGTTTGGATAGAATAAGTTTGGAAAATGTTGGTGAAATGCAGAGATAACTGTGCATGGATCACTTCCAGGCAAAAATGTCATTTGAAAAGATTCCAATAGAAAAGGAAAACAGCAAATATTTTTAGAATATTGAACTTCACTTCTGTGATGTTACAGCCTCAGGTGGTGCTGACATTTCTGCATTGAAAGCCCAGAACACTGATCTTTGATATTTTTTGTACATACAGCTCTCACTGTTGGATAAAATATGTTTCTGTCTTTAAAGTATTGGGGAAAATCGTGGCACACATGATAGATCATGCATGACAAAATGAACATTGCAGAATGTTTTATTCTAGCCATCTGTCAACATTTTCCCATAGATGATAGGATTTTTCCAGTGTTAAGATGAAGTGGGAAAGCTTCATAAAGTAGTTAAGATTTTAAAGAATTTTATTTAGGTAGTAACTACACAGAACAGATGCAATTATGAAGCCTAAGTACAAGTGATGTTTTCTGTGAGTTAATACTTCAATGGAATGACTATTTCATGTGTAAGTAAACTACATAATTAAATTATACTAACATCATTTAAATTCTGGTTTTATGTGCATTTACTTTCTTGTGATAAAGTTTGCCAGGAAGTACTACATTGGTGTGTGTGTGTGTGTGTGTGTGTGAGAGAGAGTGTGTGAGTGAGAGAGAGAGAGAGAGAGAGAGAGAGAGAGAGAGAGTGAATGTGTGCTATTGTGTTTGTGTGTGTGTCTGTGTGTTTTAAAGTATTTTTTTTTTTGGTTTTTCGAGACAGGGTTTCTCTGTGTAGCTTTGTGCCTTTCCTGGAACTCACTTGGTAGCCCAGGCTGGCCTCGAACACACAGAGATCCGCCTGCCTCTGCCTCCCGAGTGCTGGGATTAAAGGCGTGCGCCACCACCGCCCGGCTGTTTTAAAGTATTTTAAAGCATTGGTTTTTAACATTTGTCATCAGGCAGAAGACTTTTTAAATGAAAGGCATAAAGTATTTCCAAGAAAAGAGGGGAAGAGCACAAAAAAAGGGAAATGGTAGAAGAAGAGAATAAATCATAAAGAGAGAAATTAAAAGGAAGGAGATACAGTGAAGTACAGATATGTTTCTTTCCATTCAAAGAGAGCACCCAAGACTCTGTGTTAGCGTTTGTTAGTGACTAACTCCGGGTTCTCTCAGTGAAGAACAGAGGGGAGCAAAGTGTCTCAAATGGGCTTTCTACTGCTGTGATGAAACCCTGACCAAAGGCAACTTGGAGAGGAAAAGTTTGCTTCATCTTGTACTTCCGAGTCACACTCCATCACTGAGGGAAGTCAGGGCAGGAACTCAAGGCAGGAACCTAGAGTCAGAAACCGAAGCAGAAGCCATGGAGAAATACTGCTTTTTTCCTGCGACTTTCTCAGTCTGTTTTATTATACCAACCTAGGACCATTTGCCCATAGGTAGCTTCATCTGCAGTGGGCTGGGCCCTCACACATTAATCAAGAAAATATAATAATGTAAAAATGTGTGAAAAAATACATTCTACCTCCATATGTGAACCACAACCAAGTTTATGCTCCTTCTCTTGTTTTTGTAAAGTATAAACGAACAGTTCTTGAAGGGTATCATCACTATTCCTTTTCACAGTGTAGACTTTGAAATGAGCACCTTTGATTTTGAACACATTCTTACAGTGTTACCTAGCAAAACTTTCTACCAACAATAGAGTTTTCTAGCAAGAGGTTCCTTTGCCAAAATTTTGTATGAATTTGAGGAAAAGGCTCTAGGCCTGAGCTTCTCAACAGGGTCTTCCATGAACTTACCACCAGTAGCGCATGGAAGCTGCAACTGAGGAATAAGGGAAAACTGAGACACTTAATCAGACCCTGGGTGTTTCATTAAAATAAAATGATTCTTCTGTCGTCTGTTCTACATGATAAGCTGACAAGAGCTGATTCAGGATTCATTTCTACTTAAAAAACAGGGCAGATCCACTTCAGGACATGTACACATAGACACAAAGAGACACAGACACACACACAGACACACACAGACACAGACACACACACACACACACACACATACACACACACAGGAGTTGGCAGTAATGGGGCAGCACAGGATGGCGCCTGGAAACAGCATTTTTAAGGACTTACAGGTGTGCAGTCCTCGCATTCCAGAGGTCTGAGAGTAGGGCAAGCTCACAGGAGGAGCTCATCAAAGTCTATGTCTGCTGGGTACCTCATGCAAAATTGAGTATCTCTCACATTTTGTGTGTACCAGTAGCTGATCTTTTCCCTGAGGTTGGCCAGTTTCCTTCTAGTTGAGATGTTATTTTGAGGTCTGTACTGACAGCTAGTGTTATAGACAGAGAGGGACTTGTAAACAAAACAACACATCTGCAGATGGCAGGTATTCAGTTGCCAAAGACTATTTCCTGAGTCCAGCTCCACCTGTCCCTGCAGTTAGGCTACATTCTGATGGAAGATTCAGGTTTGTTACAAGTTTGATCACCATGACTTTATCTCCCAGGCCATCCAGGGAGTTGGGAGAGCATGGTGCTGAAAGCTCCATCTGGGAGTCAATCTTCTTCAAACAAGCGGTCTGGGAGTTTCTCTGAAGTTACACAAAGACCCCAAGAATCCAAGCCTCTTAAGATTAATCTTGATTATCTTGGATGACCTGTGACTCCCTGCCTATGTTTCCATAAGAATACTGTGTGAACAGAACTCAGACTTCAGCTTGGCCTCCCACCCCTCTCATCTGCCTCTTAAAGCATGTGATGCTGGTCTTTCTACACAAGATGAAAATTGGCGCCATTTTCTTCAGTATCAAGTTATGCTGTCCTACTTCTGTGTTTATCAGATTGGTTCTAAGACATCCAAATGTTCTGAATGACGTCCTTTTGGGGGAATTACTTCCTTGCGGTGATTTTTGACAATATCGGAGAGATCGATATTGTCTGAGAGATCGATAAAGATTGTGAGCAAAAGTTTCTGTGCTTTGTGCTAAGCATCAGTTATCCTATTTAGCTATTTTATCAAGTTCTCCCAAGGCCACTGACTATCCATCAAAAGGCAAGCTATGCTCTTGGTTCATCATCTAAGGAAGGGTAAATGCGTTTATTATATCAGGTGCCGAATGTGTTACCAATGGGGAGGTTTTCCATCAAATAATACCATCCTTCACAAATCGTTGTTTTGTTTACTGGGAGATGTATGGAGATAATTAGCATGTTCTATACTAAATGCAGAATAAGTAGAGATCAAGAGGAAGTTTAACAACAATATTTACTTTTGATCAGACTTAGATCTTAACCTTGGGAAGTTTTAGATTTAATTCTGTTATTAATTTTGGCTGGTAAATTGGGATATGAGCTATTTTTGTGATGTTTTAAAACCATTGTTTTATGCAGTTAGCTGGAAAAGTAGCTAATGAGCGTTAAAAGCTGAAAGGTTTTGGTCTTTGGTTTTTCCTGAAACAAATTTTATACCTTGCAAAAGCAGTAACAGTCATGTCAAAACATTCAAGTCAAAAGCAAAAATGTGAGACCTTCCAAAGTAAGACCGTAAGTGTCCATATGAACAGAGCAGGACAATAGACCCAGAAATAGAACTCATTCTTGGAGTGTATGAGCTCAGATAGCCAGTTTACACAAAATGGTGAAAGCCCAAAAGTAACGAGTGCCAGCCTCTTCAGATATCCTCTCTCTTCTCTTTCAATAGACTTTTTCATCTACTCAATTAATTTCCCCATCTGCCCTAGGAATTAAGAAATCTTTATTGTTATAGTGTTAAACAGCTGTTAGGCCCTATATTTTTATCTTTATTTTGTCAATTTTGATATCTGTAATTCCAGTTAATACTTTCTAAAAACACATTGACTGATATGTTCACATTTTTTTTACTTTGTGATTTAGAATAATTACATTTCCTCCTTCCCTTACCTTCCTCCAAACCCTCCCATTACGCCTCCACATTTTCCTTCAAATTCATAACCTCTTTTTTCACTGTTATTGCATACATACATACATGTATATGTATATACATATATGTTCCTAAATAAAGCCTGTTGGGTCCACATAATGTTATTTGTATGAAAGCTTTCAGGGATGACCATTTGGTACTAGGCAACAATTTGGTGTAGTCTTCCCTGGTGGGGTCTTTTCCTGCTCTCAACTTTCCCCAGTTGCCTGTAGCTCTTTTTGTAGGGTTGAGGTCTCATAGGCTTTTCCTCATATAGTTTAGCACACCCGTTGGTGTTATCCTTGTTCAGTTCACAGTTGGGTAGTCATGTTGGGAAGACTTCATAGGTGTAGTTTTTGATATTGCTAGGAAACACCATCTCACAGAAAACTCTGTGATCCTCTGGCTCTTACAGTCTTCTCTATGTTACCTGAGCCTTGGGGTGGGAGTGTTTTGTAGCTATATCCATTGGGACTGGGCTCTAAGACTCTGCATTTTGATTGGTTGTAGTTTTCTGAAGTGGTTTCTATCTGTTGCAAAGAGAAGTTTCCTTGACGAGGGGTGAAGACTAAACTTATCTCTTGTTATAAGGACGAATGTTTATAGATAGTTGTTAGGGATTATGTTGGTTTAGTAAATTAGTGGTTGTAGATTCTCCTCCAATAACCATAACTTCACTAGCACTGAGTAGTCAGCTAGGCTTCCAGTACCGGACATGATTTCCTTCTTGTTGAGTAGTCGTAAGGGCAATTAGAGAGCTTCTAGTTACTTTGAAGGTATTTGTGCCAATACTGTACCCATGAGGGTATCATCTTGTACAATATCACAGTTAGGATATTTAAATAGATCAAAACTACAAAATATTTACATCATTAAGATCTTTTATGTTACAATTCTACAGTCATACACAATCTCTTGTATATTCCTCTTTCATCCCTGGTACCCACCAATCTGTTCTTCAGTTGATCAATTTGTTATTTGAAGAACATTATATGAGTGAAAAATATAGTGTACAAGTCATTATGTTTTCTTTGCTCATTTAACATGATGCCCTCAAGAGCCATTCAATGAGTGTATCTGTGGTGGGGGTTCCTCTTTACTGTCCTAAGTAATATGACATGGTATGTGTTTTCTCTACTTTAACCTTTCACTTAATGAAAGGAATCAAGGATTTTTACAGTGTTTGACTATTATGAACAAAACTACTGTATGTGTGTATATATAGCTTTCAGTGGGAATGCAAGTTGTCATTATCTTGTATAAACGCCCCAGAGCATAACTGATAGAATGGATTATGTCCAGTTTTTGGAGGAAAGGTTTCCTTTATTCAATTTTAATAAGATATATATATATAAATATATATTTTAAAATGACATAAAATCTTAAAGACATATTCAAAAATCTCTAATACTGTAATATGATGCCAAATCCATTTTAAGACTAAATTACAAAAACTATTATATCATTTATTAATATATAAAATAAAGATATGATATAGTTTAGTCACTAGGGATCTTTCCTTTCAAACTTGAAGACCTAAGTTCAATCTCCAGGATCCATATGACAAAGTAGGGGGTTGGGGATTTAGTTCAGTGGCAGAGCGCTTGCCTAGCAAGTGCAAGGCCCTGGGTTCGGTCCTCGGCTCTGAAAAACAAAACAAAACAAGACAAAGTAGGATATGGTGGCACACCAGCCTTGGAAAGGTTGAGGCAGGTGACAGATGGATTCCAGAGTCAGCAAGTCAGTTTCTTGGAAAATTCCAGGTCATTGAGATATTTTTTTCTCAAACAAAACAAAACAAAAAAGGTGGAAGATATTTGAGAAATGACACACAATGTTGTCCTCTGACCTTTATATACCAGTCACAAACATTTAATGTACATATGAAGACACAAGAATACACACATGCACACACACGAGATTTAAGAAATAGAATAATACATAAAAGGGAACATCAAAAATTCAAAATATGGAAAAGTACAAAATTTTAGATTATATCCATTTTCTTGGTCATTTTGGTTTTTCATCTTCATCAACAGTCTATTTTACTATCATTTGAAAATAACTTATAACCAAAATATGTTTTTGTAAGTTTCATGTTAATGACAAAGCAAAAACTCTAAAGTAAAATAAACAATAAACTGAAATACACTACAAGGGAAAACTTGCTTAACCACAATTCCTTCCAGATTCTCCCCACCTACTTATCCATACAACTTGATTCTCTCTCTCTCTCTCTCTCTCTCTCTCTCTCTGTGTGTGTGTGTGTGTGTGTGTTGTTCTCTCTTCCTCTTCCCCAAAAAATCAAACCAAACAAACAGTAAAGACAAAAAGATACCAAAACAAATCAAAAAAGCACACACAGAAAACATGGATTCTTGTTTTGTGTTGGCCAACTACTCTTGTGCACGGGGCCTACCCTGTAGTGTGATTGATACACCTAGTGTTACTCCACTGGAGAACACTGCTTTTCCCTTTCCCAGAAGCTATCAATGGCAAATAGCTCCTTGGTTGGAAGTGGGACTTTCTGCTTACTTCTTCTCAAGCTGGGATTTTGTCTGCCTTGACCTTGTGCTGGTCTTGGGCAAGCCGTCATAGTCTCTGTGAGTTCACATGTGAATCAGCCTTGATGTGTACAGAAAACCTACTTTTCCTTGGAGTCACCCACCACCTCTGGCTCTTCTTTCAATCCATCTCCTCTTCTACATAGATCCATGAGCCTTGATGATGACATCCTACATAGGACTGAGTGCTCTGAGATCTCTCACTCTGCACGTTGTCCAGTTGTGGGTCTCTATGTTAATTCCTGTCCATTGATAGAAGCTACTTCTCTACTCAGGGTCGAGCAGCACACTAATCTATTGACATAGCAATATGTCACTAGGAGTCACTTTATTGTCATGTTCCTTTAGCAGAATAACAGTAGTAGGTATTCCCTCAGAGCCCAGCACCTGTCTAGCTCTGGTTGTTGACTACTTTATCAGTCTACTCAAAGAGTGGGCCTGAAATCCAATTGAAAAGTGGTTGGATACTCCCAAAACATTTGTGCCATTATTTCACAAGTATATTTTCCAGGCAGGTTCCTAGTGTAGGTTGTAGGTTTTGCAGCTGAGTGATATTGATAATGACTTTTCTCCTCTAGTAGTGTGCATGAGTACCTTCCAGAACCTGAATGCTAGTCAGTAAAGGTGAAGCGTCTAGTTGAGCACCAGCTTGATTTTCTCATGTTCTATGACATAAGTCAGTGATGTCTTCAATGACAGGGCCTTACTATCAGGTTATGGAGAGTAATTGATAGAGATATTGATTGGCAACATTGCCAATATTGGCAATAGCCTAGGATGTTTGGGGGTTTGGTCTATAGGACCCCTTTGTCTAATAATTCAACAAGATGTAACCTATTTCTGGCAGTGGAGGTTTTACTCGGTGGCATAATATATCTAGTTGGGGCATTGCCTCCCCCATTTTATGGTAACTCCATGTAAATTCCCTCTATGTCTGTATATATTTTAGAAAGTTTTACAGAAGTAGGTTTCCTATATGACTTTTCAAAACACTTTTAGTATTAATTATCTCTCCCTAAATTCCATCCTTTACCCTGTTCTCCAATCCTCTCTCCATTTAATCCTATTGAAGCTTCCCCTTCATCACTTTATAATACTATATTCTATTTCCCTTTCCTTGGGAGATCCCCTCCTTCCCCCTTGTCCTTTATTATTGTAAATGAAACACATATATCTAAAGCTTAAAAACTAATGTCCACATAGAAGAGAAAACATGCACTACTTGTCTTTTGGGGTCTGAGTTATGTTTTTAGTTCTATTCATTTACCTGCAAATTTTATCATTTCACTCTTCATAATAGCTAAAGAACAATTTTATTATATGTAAGTACCACATTTTCACTATCCATCTATTAGCTGATGGACAACTAGGCTGTTTCCAATTTCTGGCTATTATGAATAGAGCAACAATGAAAGTGAGGGAGCGGGTATCTCTGTAGCAATATGGAGAGTCTTTTAGGTATATTGTCAAGAGTGGTATAACCAGTTCTTGTGGTGACTTGATTTGAAGCTTTTGGGGAACCTCTCCATTGATTCCCACAGTGGCTGTGCAAGTTTGTGCCCCCACCAGCAATGAAAAATATTCTACTTTCCCCACAGCATCTCAAGCACATGCTGTCAATTGTTTTATTGATCTTGGCCATTCTGACTAGGGTAAGATGACATTTTAATTCAAAGCAGATTTAATTTCTATTTCCCTGATGGCTAAGGATGCTGAACAGTTTTAAGTGTTTCTCAGTCCATTTGTGTTTCATCTTTTGAGAACTCTCTAAACTGTTTATTTCTACATTCCATTTTTTGTTATTTTCTTGATGCCTAGTGTTATTTTTTTCCTTTTATTGAAAAATAGATTCTTTTCTCACTTGATTATGGCTTTCTCTCCCTCTGTCTCTCCAAATTCCTCCCCACCTTTCTTCCTATGCAGATCCTCTCCTTTTCTGTCTCTTATTAGAAAAAGAACAGGTTGTTATCTAAAAGATAACAACCAAGCATAACAAAATAAAACATAATATGATAAAAACAAAAAAAAAACCATCACACTGAAGCAGGACAAGGCAAACCAACAGAAAGAAAAGAACCCAAGAGAAGGTGCAAGAATAAGAGACCCACTTACTCTCACACTCAGGCATCCCATAAAAATACTAAACTGGAAGCCATCCTAAATACACAGAGGACCTGGTGCAGACCTGTGCAGGCCCTGTGCTTGTTGCTTCAGTCTCTGTGAGCTCATATGAGCTTTGCTCATGTTGACTTAGAGGGCCTTGTTTTCTTGGTGTCCTTCATCCCCTCTAGCTCTCACACTCTTTGAACCTCCTCTTCTTCAGGGTTCCTTGAGCTCTGAGGGGAGGGATTTGATAGAGACATCCCATATAGTGCTAAGTGTTCTAAGATTTCTCATTCTCTCTGTAATGCCTTACTGTGGGTCTCTATATTTGTTTCCATCTGCTGCAGGAAGAAGCTTCTCTGATGACAGCTGAATCTACAAATATGGCAGTGTCATTAGGAGTCATTTTATCACTATGGTTTTTGGTTTGCTTGTTTGTTTTTAAGACCAGTAGATTTTGTTTTACCCTAGGTCCCCAGCCTATCTGGTCTCAGGTCACCCAAGCAATGTTGAGTATGAGTTCTATCTTGTTGAGTGGGGCTTTCAGTTATTTGTAGGTCACTCCCCATAAGCCTTATCCTGTCATTGCCCTAGCACATCTTGCAGGTAGGACACCACTGTAGACCAAAGAGGTTGCAGCTGGCTTGGTGTTTATGCTTCTCTTTTGGTAGTATGAAGAGTACCTTCCTGCACCAAAGATGCTATAATGTAGGGTGAAGGCTCTAAGTAGACACCAGCTCAACTTCTTCATGTTCAATGAATTGTGTAGGTGCTATATTCAACAAGGGGACCTTGCTGTCAGATTGTGGAGAGCAACCTATTGTCTTGGGGATTGTTTGGGGATTCCCATGGGACCTCTTTGGCCAACAATGCTTAGTTTTGTTGTGTTTTGTTTTTTAACATTTCTGTATATTCTAGATTCTAATCCTCTGTCAGTTGTATAAGTGGTAAAGAATTTTTCTCATTCAGTATGCTGCTGCATTACTTGAAAGAGGTCCTTGGCCATACAGAAGCTATTTTCAGCTTTTTGAGTTCCCATTTATTAATTGTTGATCTTAGTGCCTATGCTATTGGTATTCTGTTCAGAACCTGTGCCGGTAAGTTTAAGTGAATTCACTATACCCTCTCTATTACATTCAGGGTATCTGGGCTTCGCTTGAGTACCTTGATTCATTTGGCACTGGGTTTTGAGCAGTGTAATAGATACGGTTCTATTTATTCTTCTACGTGAAGCTATCCAGTTTGACCAGAACTATTTGTTGAAGATACTGTTTTCTTTTCCAGCATGCTTCTTCAGTTTCTATAGTGCAGAATACTTAAAGGAATACTGGCATTCATTCTTTAAAAGTCTGCATGCTATACATCTGACAAGGAGTTAACCACAAGAATATAAGAAAAAATTAAAACTGGGTAGCAGGGAAAAAAAATCCAGTTTTAAAAACAGACACAAACATTTGTCCAAGGAAGACATGCAAATACCTAACAGGTCCATGAAAGTAATTCAGTATCTCTTATTATCAGATAAAATCATAATGAGAACCCTGGAGATGTAGCTCAGCAATGTATCAGTTTCTTTTCCTGTTAAAAAATGGCTGACAAATGCAATTTAAGGGATGAAGGGTTTTATTCTGGCTCACACTTCCTAGCCCATCAGGATGGGGGAGTCAGGGTAGTGGTGCTTAAGACATCTTGCCACATTGTGTCTATAGTCAGGAAGCAGAGGTGATAAATGCTCAGTGCTCATTCTTAGCTCCCCTTGTCCTTTTCCTGCAGCCTGAGACCCCAGCCCATGGAATGCTACTGCACCCAGCCTGAGGAATGGTAGGGTCTCTCTACCTCAATTAACCTAATCAATAACATTCTTCACAGACATGCCCAGAGGCTAATCCCTCTCAGGCATGCCTGTTTTCCTAGGTGATTCTCAGTTGGACAAGTTAACAATTAATATAAATTATCACTGATATAGTGTTCTCACCCAGGCAGCATGTGCAAGGGGTCTAACATCAACATTGAAAATCAACAAGCAAACAAATAAGCAAAACAAACCAACGATGATATATCATCTCACCTGCAGTATTAACAGTTATTATTTTTAAAAAATGATGGCAAGTTTTTGCAAGAGTGCAGGGTGAGGGGGTCTGGTGGTTGGTGATACAGCTAAGTAGATAAATCACTTGCTCCACAAGGGTGTGGTTGGTGATACAGCTAAGCAGATAAATTACTTGCAAGAGAAACAGAGTTCAGGCCCCCAGAAACCACATAAATGCTGGATGGGCATGGTAGTCTTGGAAGGCAGAAACAAGGGAACCCCAGGGCAAGCTGGCTAATGAGACTTGCCTTATCAGCAAGCCTGGTTTTACTTGAGAGACTCTGCCCCAACAAATGAGGTGGAAGAGTAAGGGGATTTGATTCCTGACATCGGCCTCTGGCCTCCATACGCATGTGCATCCATCCCACACACATACAAACATGAAAATGGAGAAGAAACACTGAGGGACTCCTGCCATTTGATACCGACAGAATTAGAAGTTACTGGAAATAAGCTGGATCCAGATAGACAAGTAATGTGAGAGCCTATTGGATTGTAGAATTGTAGTGACTTACAGTAGCATGGTGGTTACCAGAGGCTGGGGAGATTTGGAGCAGAGACACACAAGGACTAATGGGTACTAAGTGATTAGTTACAGCAAGAAGTTTTGATGTTCTACTGTACAAAAAGGAAGTATAGACACTGACAATGTATTACTTATTAAAAAAATAACTACAAGATTTTAGATTTTTCTACATAAATAAATACTGTTTGAGGTAATAAATGTACCCTGACATGAATGACACTATATACATATATATATATACATATATACACATATATTTAATATATGTGTGTGTGTATCAAAACAGTACACTTCCACCAAACAAATACCTTTTTATTTATCCATTCAAAAATGAAATCAATCTTTATTGTAAATATATATCAGAACACTAAATTGCACCAGCCTAATTAATTTAATATTGAATCAAAAAGCTCATAAATAACTGATGCTCTGAATTAAGTGAACAGCCATTCAGTGTTATCTGCAAAAACATTTCAGAAATGACTCATCTTTAGCTGTTGTCACTCTGCACCAGATGGTATCTGCATATGGTTTGAAGATAGGCTTAGCGAGAGTGCCCGTGGCATTCACTAACTGTGTTATGTACTAGAACAATCCATAAGGCACGACTTGGAAATCTCTACTAAATCTCCACTATCACTTTCCCTTCCTTGATAACGCAGAGGGAAAGAGAACCAGAAAGCTATTTGGGTGAACAGCTATTAGCCTCATACTTGGCTGGAAACTAAACTCCATCTTCAATGGGGTCCTCCTTCACATTCTGATCTCTTCAAATGCAACTTCAGAAAAGACAAGCGCTATGGATCCGTTTTCTATCTAACTGAATGACAAATGTGTGGCTTTGAGGTTCCTTGGGTAGTTGCAGCTTCCTAACACATCGCAGCCAATAATGATGGTGGTTGTATATTTTGCCTTGATCTAGCGATCATTTTCAGTTACTCTATCTGTTGTCTTCAGATCAATCTAGTTTCTAGCAGCACTGTGATCCCATTACATTGAAGTTATCTGACTGTCCACCCTAGGATTCAGACTGTAAGTTTTTTGGAGGCAGGTACTGTCTTATTAATTTGTTCCTCTGTGCAGACCCTTGGGGACCAGCACAATGATAACATAAGTACCCAAGAAATATTTTCCCGTATGGCTTCCTAACAAATGGACAAACCGTTTTCTAGAGTATCTGCACCACTTTCCATTACCAGCACCGAAGTGAGTAACCCAGTTATTCTGTATACTCAGCGGGGTCTGGTATTGCTGCTATTTTTCATTTTAATTATTTTTGTGACTACATAGTGATATTTCACTGGGGTTTTAATTTTCTTGTCTCTCATGACTAATGATGTTAAACATCTTTTCATGCGATTATTTGTCATTCACGTCATTTCACAGACTTGTTTGTATATCCTCTTTGTTGACATATTTTCTCATGTCTTTTGCTAATCTGATCATTTGTTTTACCATTGAGGGATTTGAATATTCTTTATATATCCTAGATAATACTCCTTTGAGGGATTTGCAATTTAAATTTTTTAATAAGACCTTTGAAAGGGAAAACCATTAAAGTTAAAGAAGTTTGACATATCAGTTTTTCCTTTTACAAATCATCCTTTGTTTTCAAGACTAAGAATATTTTATCTAGCTCTAGATCCTAAGTGTTTCCCTGGCTTTTACTGAAATGCTTTATAGTTTGATCTTAAACTTTTATGGAAAGTGGTATTAGGGCAATGCTTCTTAATTGTCTTTGGTATATGATCATCACTCTCCCTAGAAGCATGTGTTGAGCATGTCTTTCTTCCATGAAATTGTGTTTGTACTGTACACTATATACCAACCTCAAACCAACTGGGCAGGGGCCTGAAGAGACGGCCCAGAGGTTAGGGGTGCATACTGCTCTTGCAAAGGACCTGAGTTTACCTCCCAGCATTCACATCAGGTGGCTCACAACTGCCTGTATGTCCAGCTCCAGGGAAATCTGATACCTCCAGCCTACATTTGAGTATATAACATACACACACACACACACACACACACACACACACACACACACACACACACAATTTAAAAAATATTTTTTAATAAAGAAAAAAATGGAGCATATTTGTATGGATCTACTTCTGTGTTTTCTATTCTACTTCATTGATCAAGGTGTCTATCTGTCTGCCTGCATTGTTCGGTCATGAATGCTGTCCAAATAAGAGATTTCCTGACTTTGTCCTTGATCAGACATTATGTACATCTATGTGTATGCACATGTGCGTATGTGTGTGTGCCCATGCATGTGCTCCTGTGTGTAAGGCCGGGTTTTGAGAATGCTAGGCAACCACCTACTGCTGAACTATATCCCCAACCCCTGACTATTTTAATTATATGTGTTTTTTCCTCCAGAGGAAACACACTAATCGTTTCTACCTTTACTCAGGGTCCTTCTGGAATTGTAGCACAAGTAAGTGCATCACCCTGGAGAGAACAGAAATGCTACCACGTTTAGTCTTCCAAGCCAAACTATATCTGTTTGTTGAGATCTTCGATTTCTGTCATCAGTGTTCTGTGGTTTTCATGGTACAAATGCCATCCGTGTCTTACAAGAGTTTCCCAAATTCCTCTTTTGGTGTGATCGTAAATTACGTTGCACTTTTAATTTTGATGTCTAAATATTTTGAAGAATTATACAAGTTCACTGTCGTTTTTCTGAGAAAACTCAACTTGCTCTGATTTCATGTCCCTGGCAACAGTTGCTGCTACCAGGAAAATTCTGGCTCTACCTGGGTTTAACATCTTCTATTTCCTGAGAGCTTGAAATCAACACCAAGGGAAGAAGCTCATTGTGGGGTGATCACCCAAGTGGAGATTCAAAAGCTGTCTGTAGTCATGGAAGTGGTGACATGAGTAGCAGAAGGTTCAAGGACTAGCCATTGAGAAATGCTGACAAGGAAAATTAGGAGGAGCAGAAGGGGGAGGGGGAGGGGAGGGGAGGAGGGGCCCGTCAGTGACAATGATGACAAGGAGAGCGAGACACAGACTCTGCTCCACAGACTAGTGGACTCCCTAACAACGGTCCTTTCTCCAATTACAGTCACTTTCCCGGGAAGTAGAACTTAGACACATGAATTCTCAAAGAAAGGAATTTACTCCATCAGAATTAGAAATCTGACACTAACTGAACCCTCCTACACACACACACACACACACACACACACACACACACACACACACACACACGTGCACGCACATACCCAAGCACACACATAACTTCATAACACATTCCCTGTGTTTTCCTCTATAATACATTCCCTATGTTTATAGCTTTGTGCATTCCAGGTTTTGAATTAAGGTGTTCGACCCACTTTGAATTTATCCTTATATGTGGTAAGGTGTTGGATCAAATTGCATTCTTTTATAGGTAGATATCCAGTTCTACTGGCACCGTATGTAGAATGGGATGGGATTTTTTCCAATGTATGTTTTTGGCAACCTTGTCAAAACTTAGGTTACCGCAGGTGAGTAGCTTTGTTTGGATCCTCTGGTTTATCCCATTGCTGTACATGTCTGCTTCTGTGCCAGGGACATTGTGTGTGTCACTGTGTCTCTATACTACAGTCTAGGGTGAGAGACTGTGATATCGGAAGTGTTCATTATGGTAATGAATATCTTGGCTGTTTTCTCTTTCTGTGTATGGCGGGGGATGCGATAAAACATGTGTGACATGAATTCAAAAGGGAAGCTATAGGAGGATATTGTAGGGTGCAAAAGTGGATCTGGAGAATGGGGGAGCAGGGAGGAAGAGAATCAGTAAAAACAAATTTTGCTTGAAAATGCCAAAATGAAACCTTATGTTGTATATGCCAATTAAGTTTTTAAAAAAGAAATACATATAAAACATTTTTATTTGTTTTTCCATAGCATTTGAGTTAATGCATGGTCTTTTCTATTTACTATTAGATGCACTTTGAAATTAGACCCAAGACCGAGAAAACACAGGAGGTTCATATTCTATGTGACGAAGACCAATTCAAACTATTATGAGATGACTTATACTTCGTTTTGTGAATGTGTGAGAATGCTAACTAAATATAGTTTTTTGTGGCTTTCAAAATAAGTAAGCTCTCAGGAGCAGTTCTAAGTTCTCAGAAGAATTGAACAGCCAACATGGAGCCCCTGATGCTCACTTCTTTCAAGTGCCAGATTTACCCGTTATTAACATCATGAACTGGAACAGTATCTTCACCATGGATAAGGCAAGACTAGAATGTTACCACTAGATTCCACAGCTCACATTACTATTTTCTCCTTGTGTTGTACACAGTCTATGGGTTTTGCTAAATATGCAAAGGCAATAATCCACTATTAGAGTATTTTGCAGAATAAATTTTAAAAGGAAGTATTTTAAAGGGGCTTATGCAAAATAGTTCATTCTACTTTAATCCTAGTGGTTTATATACATCTAAGATAAAGAATTATACAGTCCATATTTATCACACTTCCATATATGGTTGCCATAGTAATATACGTAAATAATCTTTTTATATAAAATATCTGAAGGGAATTGTCTTAATTGGTGTTCTATTGCTGTGAAGAGAAACCATGACCATAGAAACTCTTACAAAGAAAAGTATTTAATTGAGGCTTGCTTACAGTTATAGAGGTTTAGTCTGTTGTCATCATGGCGGCCGGGAAGGGGGGGGTGGGAAGGGAGCATGTGGCGTGCAGGTAGACATAACACTAGAGAAATGGCTCTGAGTTCTACGTTTGTAGCCACCGGCAGCAGGAAGAAAGAGATTCTGGGCTTGAAATGGAAGACCACCCATCCTTCTTCCAACAAAGCTACAAACACCTCCTAATCTTTTCAGACAGTGCCACTTCCTGGTGACCAAGTAATCAAATTTGTGAGCCTATGGGGGCCAGTCTCAGGCAAACCACCACAGTAATTTTAAATGTTCCCCATGATGAAACATTACTCTATGAGCCAGCTAAAAGTGCCCAAGCAAATAAAGTCATGTAAGTCCCTGAAGTTAAAAGCACCGTCACAGTCATATTGGTAATATTTTATCTAATTATACATGAAGGCTAGAGAAAGCACATAACTCAGTATTATTCTTTGGTAGAATTTATAAGCTCAGCACAATGACTGTTTCAATGAAGAGTATTGAAAGTGTATAGAGAAGTATGCTCGGTAGAGTTTGTTTCCAAACGATCAGGCTGCTGGCAAAGTCCTCGAGAGAACTCTAATAAACCTTGTGGTGAACTTAGAGTTAGATCTATTGTGCCTGCAATCAATGCTATTAAGACACAGTTTTGATAAGCTATCTCAGATATTATCATCTATGGACTAAACTATGTTTTACTATTTGGAATGGGGAATATTTATAACAATATAATATTATGTTGACTTTTGACATGATGTCATGAACACAAACAATATTATTCCTCCCAGCACTGAACAACAGCCACAGGCACAAAACAATAATGTATTTTACTAAGCGCCTATTATGTGTCAGATGCTATGCACACCAGCAGATACATATCCATATATCTAAAGACCTTTTATTCTATTTAGGTTGGAAAGACATGCTATTTTTAGGTATTTGTGATGGAACACAGGCTGCAGGGTCAGTATTAGGAGGCTAAGAAAGGCCTCCTGGGTGACCAACAATCTGAGTGTTAAATGGCAAGTGGAGTCCTTCAGCACAGGCAAAGAGAGAGCATCCAAGGCATAGGAAACAGTATGCATGAAAGATTTTAGGCAGAAAACTGTGGTGACTGGATACACCCTCACCAATGTTCAGCTTACTACAATACTGGAGGCTGAGACACAAGAAATAAGAATGGTACCAGAGCCGGGCGGTGGTGGCACACACCTTTAACTCAGCACTCGGGAGGCAAAGCCAGGCGGATCTCTGTGAGTTCGAGGCCAGCCTGGGCTACAGAGTGAGTTCCAAGAAAGGCACAAAGCTACAGAGAAACCCTGTCTCAAAAAACCATTAAAAAAAAATGGTGCCATAAGTGGAGATAAAGGCTAGTCCATTCTTAAGCTGTTTGGATGGACATGGAAAGAGAAGTGGGTTTTTTTTAAAGGGGAAAATCTGCATGACATTTTATTTCTAGAATGTGCAAAGAGGAAAGAGAAGGGAAGCATCCCAAGGAAGTGTTATGATCAAACAGACTAGTGAGCCAGTAGTGGCCAAATGCAATAAAAATACACTGTATTCATGTATGGAATTATCAAGTAATACAAGTAATAAATGAAAATATGTTTAAAAGAACAACCATAGGGAGAGGGATGAGGAAGACTCATATGTTGTCATTAACAAAGGGAATGTAGGTGACGGCTGTCAGAGTGAGCCCTTAAAGGCAAAGGGATGCATCTGGCTCTGGACAGGCTTGATGATGTAGAAATATCTAACAGATAACTAGCAGTCAGATCAATTCACTTTGCATCTTAACAGAGTCTCCTAGTAATATTTGTCTTTAAATCATTAGATTCTAGCCTGAATCCATGCAACAACAGAAAGGGAGAGTCAAGATGATCCTTAGGTATTAAATTAGCAGATGGTGGGTCAGGAGTCACAGTGACTCAACTGAACAGGAGACCATCTCTAAGTATTGCAAGCCAGAAAGAATTAATATACAATTAGCCGAGTATGTGTGTATATATACACATATACATACATATATATGAATTTATTAAATTGTATGAGTGTGTGTGTGTGTGTGTGTGTGTGTGTGTGTGTGTGAAGTTCCATAAAAATAAAATTTAGTGAAAGGTTCAAGCTACTATCATCCTGCCAAAAAAACCTGAGAATTCAACATACCATACATGGCGGATGCAGGAATTTCCCCCTTCTCTTTTGAAATAAGTGAAATAACAAAAAAATAAAAAGAGAATTAAATGTAAAGCCAAACTTCTAAGAAAGGAAAACATTTGCCAAGACTGAGGTCAAAACTTAAAATTCAAATGAAGACTGGAAATGAAACATAATTTATTGGTAAGGATACTGTCACCAAGTCTGGGAAAGAGGCAGACACTGAGATGTTCTCTGGAGAAAGTGAGATCAAAGTCATGCATATCAGGCTGTTATGAATAGAGCTTTCTGCATGAACCAAGTACCACCCACCACAAAAGCCAGCATTACAAATATTTACTCAACAGTTATTATCCTAAATGACTCATAAGTAATTATAATCACAAACCTATAATGTATGCAAATGAGAGCTCCATATACAAACTACCAGGGAATCCCTGAAGCTGAAAGTGAGAAATCAGTATGCAAATAGGTCTTGCTTCTTAAAAATGTGTATGTTCCCAGGACAAGGGCAACTCTACCTCTAGACGCTTTCCTAGCTCATTGTACAGGGGACTACAAAGCAAATCCCATTCACTGCAGAGCATCCCCAAAAGAAGACAAAAACACAGG